>APFE030122927.1:0-53388 GCA_000404065.3 Pinus taeda | reverse complement strand
AAAAGTATAAAATAATACTTGAGAGAACCACTTGACCATTACGATCAAGGAGTACTTTTCATAATTAGTGCCTTCAATTTGAAAAAGTAAAAAAGCGATCGAAAACATGTCATTTTATTACCAATATCAACCTTGAAATGACAAAAGTCCGGCAATATTTTCATGTTTATACGGTCAGAAAAGAGCTATAAGTGGACCGTCTTTTTAATTCCGTTTTTAACGAGTCTAAAAAGAAAAACTCGGCAATCTTTTCATATTTTACGAGTCAGAAAAGAGCTTAAAGAGGACTCCTACGTGTTTTTGTTGAAAATGACCAATTCTCCCTGAATACCCAATATTCTGCACAAAAACTGCAAACATTACTCATATTTGTTTTAAAAATAATAAAAATATACCAAAAGTGACATTTTCAAAGTAAAAAATAAATAAATTAAATTTATTTATTCAAAAAATCTTATAAAAAGGGCTTTTACAAGTTCATTTTCACCGTTTGGCTTTGGAGTAAAAATTAAGAGCTTTTGGTAAGAAAACTTCCTGTGGAGATTGCGTAAAATCCAACCGCTGGAATCGAGAATCGTCTTCTCTAGGTAATCCACATCGTCCCTGACTTGCATTTCATCCGTTTAAAATTTTGTTTTAGGCTTTAAAAGTTGATTTTTAGAAGAAAATTTGGGCAAAAAATCGCCCGCGGCGGTTGCACAGGTGCACCATGTGGCCCTTGCGCGCCCCGATTTTTCCGTGTACAGGGAAAAGTCGGGGTGCCGCACCTGTCCTTAAGGAGAAGTGCGCAACTACGCACTGTCTCTAAAAGGATGGGTGCGAACCCCGCAGAACGCGGATTTAAAACCCTAAATTCTTCGTTTTTGCCCCATAGATTTTGAATTAAAATGTTCTAAACCACTTATTTTGCAATGTAGGTACACAAGATGCTTGTCTGGCGGGAAAGAGAGCACGAAGATGTGGATCAAGCTACATTACTCCATCCATCTTCATTACAGGAATTAAGAGCATGCGGGCTATTTAAATTTTGGACCATACCTGGCATCAGGGCACAGGTAGACTTTCTACAATGGCCTGTAGACAGGTGGAGCACGCAGGACCAGTGCTTCATTATTGGTGGCAACCGGCTCGAAATCAAGCTAGAAGACATATACTTATTGACTGGCTTGCCCAAGAGAGGCGAGGAATTATCTCTGTTCGGATCTAGGCCAGGTAGCCAATCTATCGCTAGTCTCCTACTAGAGTTTTGTAATAACCAAACTGTGGACAAACGGATAGATGTTAAAACCATCTCTTGTCCTGAACTAAAAGTGATTGCTTTTACTGTCACCAGACTCTATGGGAGCGCAGCATTGCATTTAGCTACCGGTTCCCAGATGTGCATGGCAGTAGACTACTTTCGAGGCACCATCTTCAACTGGTGCGATGCTGTATTGGCCAATGTGAAGGGCCAATTGACTAGGGCGAAGAATGGACAAGTAAAGAACTTTGGATATGGTTATTTAGTTGTGAGCTTTGTGCTAGAGAGGGTACCTATGATGGTTCCACAACAACTTACCGTTGAGGCTGGACTTCCCCGAGATCTTAGGGTTATGCGTTGGGTTGCAGTCATGGCCCGCCATGTTGATGAGGGCACTGAGGTTGTTCGATTCACACCCGAGTATTTTTGTTGGTTAGAGAACCAACTCTTTGTGATTCAAGATTTTCCATACGCTGGGATGGAATATCATGGTGATCCCGACATGGCTCTTCCACCAAGAGAGAAATGGGATGATAGAGGTAAAATTATTTCAACTTTTAATTTATATATATATATATATATTATATTTATATATTTTAAATTGTCCCAAAACTAATAGTAAAAAGTTTTTAAATGCAGATGTGGGTCCATGGCAACTAGCCGCTCTCTAGCCTTATGATCGAAGACAGCCAGCTGCCGCAACACCGGCCCCACAGGACCAATCAGTAGAGACCTTGGCTGAATTGGAGGGTCATCTAGAGTGCTTGACAGCAGATATTCCGGAGACCAGCATAGATGACATTCCTCTTAGGCTACAACGCTGTGTGATTGGGGTCCCAGGACCTTTTAGGAGGTTCCTTTGTAGGGTGGCCCGACCAATGGTGTCTTATCGTGATCATCACCAGTGATAGGATGATTGCCTTGTAGACTCATTTTTGGACTTTTTGTGCTATTATTTTTGCCAATCATAAGGTGTTTTTCAACCTGTGATCGAAGACGATGTATATTTTGACACACTTCTATGCTATGCTATATTACTATTATTAGTTATCTTGCAAAACATGTTATGGGATGTTTTTAAATTTACTGTTTGATTTAATGCAAATGTCTATTTAACATTCGAGAAGCAACTGCATCTGCTAATGTATTTAAATATCTTGGAATGTGTTGATATTCGATGTAATTAAATTCTCGTTCCAAGAGACAGACTCTAAAAAATAATCGTAATAACACTGGATTTCTAATGGCATAAACTCTATTAAGCTGTAATACAATGAGTTCCGAATCTAATCTAACAATCAAACTTCGAATTCCAAATGAAATGGATTCAGATAATAACTCAATCACTGCAATGTATTCTGCAATGTTGTTCGTTGTTTGACCGAGTCTTACCCCATGCATAGATACTAACTCGTCAGAGGGCGAATAGATAACCCAAGCTGCGGAAGAGATGTTCTATGTACTACGACAAGCTCCATCAGCGAAACTGATGTATGTTTGGAGAGGCATCGATATCTGTAATATCAAGAGTAAAATCAAGATAAGCAGGAATAATGATGAAAAACACTCTCTGAAGTAAAGCACACATTCCTAACCTAAAAACACACCAAACTTAGAAAGCAACTAGTCTAAAAAATCTCCACACTGATCTTTTAAGCATAATATCGTTTTAGATAAAGCCCATTCCTAGGTTTACCTAAAGAGACACCGTCAAAATCTTCTAATTCATAGGCCCCTTTTGCCAACTTTCACTTAACAATATACAGACCATGCCACATGGGTACAAATTTGCCAGCCCCTAGCTTATCGTTTGCTTGATTGTAAAGTAAGACTAGGTCTCATTCCGAAAAATTGTGGGGTGTAACATTCCGATCATATTGAGCTTTAATTCTTTTGGCATGAGTTTCGATAGCTAATGCAGCATCACGTTGATTCTCATCTAATTGAGCTAAGTATAATAAATTTTTTTCCTCTTCGAAAGTGGCTGGTAATAATTGTACGACAATTTGTAATGACGGGATTTCGCATTCAATGGGTAATACTGCCTCTAAACCGTAAACCAGTTGAAAGGGAGTAAAACCTGTTGATGTTTTGACTAAGGTTCGGTATGCCCAAAGCGCTGAAAATAACATGTTATGCCAATTCGACCTATGAATCCCAATGATTCGTCAGATCATGGTGACTAGAACTTTGTTGATTGCTTCAACCAGACCATTTGCCTATGGGTAATATGGATTGGAACTATCGTGACGCAGGCCAAGCTGATCTGTTAGTTCAGTCACCATGATGTTTCGAAAATGACTCCCATGGTCAGTGACAATCGCTTGAGGAACACCAAACCTAGCAATTATATGATTGAAAACGAAAATCACAACAGTTTTGCCGTCTTCCAACAATGTAGGCATCGCTTCGACCCACTTGGTAAAATAATCTACTGTAAGGATGATATACGCATGCCCCCCGGTCAAGTGAGGGTTACATGTAATAAAATCGATACCCCATTTTGTGAATGGACCGACGGCAATTATAGGGTGGAGAGGAGCAGGGGTAGTGCGCATCTTACGATAAAAAATTTGGCAATTGTGGCATTTCTGGACTGCAGTGATACTATCTGTGAATAAGGACGGCCAAAAATAGCCAGCGCAAGATCTTTTGGGTTGTGGCATACCCAGACATATGACCGCCACACACTCCAGAGTGACAGTCATTAAGAACCTTTTCAGCCTCGTCATGAGTGAGACAACGGCGGAAAATAGAATCCACCCCATGACGATAAAGAGTATCTCCAATAATAGTGTAAGTTTGGGATTGGAAGCCTATTTTCCGGCGCTGAGATCGTGAGATGTTAGGCCAAAAAGATTGGGTTTGGAGATAGACAATGATATCTCCATACCATGGATCAACAGTGCTGATAAGGAACAAGGATTCATACGCAATGGGTTCTTCCGCCACATGTTCGGTATCAGCACGAGGGAAGTCACACATTAATTCCACAAAAAACAAAGACTTCTTTGACTTGGTCTTTTCAAAGTCCAAGTCAAATTCTTGCAGGATGGAAATCCATTTGGAATACTTGCCCCCTAGCAATTGTTTAGTCAAAATGTATTGCATAGGGTTACAATTAGAAATGACTGTGGTTTTGTGTAACAAAATGTAATGATGAAATCGTTGAACAACTTGTACTGCTGCTAAGGCCAGTTTCTCCACATGTGAATATTTTAACTCAGTCGGAGTTAGAGTCTGACTAAGATAATAGATCACATTTTCACTCTCGAATTCATCCTGTTGAACTAAAACCATCCCAATGGTGGAATGGGAAGCAGCGAGGTACAAGAAGTAATCCTGGTTGTAGTTCGGAGGATGCAATAATGGTGCATGGGTCAACGCATTTTTAAGTGCATCGAAAGATTTTTCAGCTATCTCATCCCAAAAGAATGGAGTGTTCTATTTCAACAACTGGGTGAGATCTTTTGTAATCTCGGCGTAGCTAGGAATGAAACGACGTAAAAATTTTGCTTTCCCTTGCAAAATCTAGAGTAGGCGAAGAGTCGAAGGAGGTGGTAATTTGACGATGGCTTCGACCTTCGAAGGATCAACACGAATGCTAGCTTTGGATACAACAAATCCCAGTAAACGATCCGTTTCTATATAGAAAACACACTTGTGCGGATTCAACCTAATCTGATAATGCCTACATCTCATAAAAATTGCTCGTAAATGAGTGAGATGGTCGGCCCTACGTAAAGAATGGGCAGGTAAATCATCGAGATAAGGCTGCACAATGTGCTTGATGTCATGAAACGCATAAGACATAGCCCATTGAAAAGTTGCTCCGGCGTTTTTCAATCCAAAAGGTAACTTGCAATAAGTAAATGTCCCCCATGGACAGATGAATGCCGTTTTTGGTTGATCGACAGGTAGAATGTTAATTTGATTGTAACTGGAAAAGCCATCCATAAAGGAGAAAATTTCACTGCCGACACAATCATCGATAATTTGATTGTTATAGGGTGTTGGATAATTGTCCTTGGGACAAGCATGATTGATATCCCTATAGTCAATACATATTCTTATTGTCCCTTGTTTTTTAGTAACCGGAACAATATTTGATACCCAATCCGTTAAAGGAATTGGATAAATGAAACCTGCTTTAAGTAATTTCTCAACTTCTGTTTTGATGGCAGCAACTTTTCGTGGGTGTATCTGACGCAAACATTGTCGGACGGGTTTAGCATCCGGGTAAGTTTTGATCTCATGAAAAACAATTGAAGGATCAATTCCTGGAATTTCCTCATAGGACCAGGCAAACACGTCACAAAATTCTTGAAATAGGGCTTTATATGTTTTGATTTCAGTGTCCGTACAAGAAGCACCTATGTGAATGTTTTCAACAATCCCAAGTTTGACTGAAATGTCAATAGGAACCGTTCAAGAAATATTTTCTAAATTTTGTTTAGAATCAGGATGTTTCAATAGATTATGCGGTTCTTTGACATATTCAGCAGTAAAAATAGATGAAAAATCATTCTCAAAATGATCAATCTCGGGTAAAAACGAAGATCGATGATGAAGATCTTCCCATGGTAACGCATCAACAGACAAAAGTTTCTGAATTTTCTCATCGGTGGAACAGTTTCAGAAAAGGTTGTTGAATCCGAGGTTGAGATTGAAAGTGATTCTCCATGGATCTCATTCACTAGATCAAGATTGGTTTAACTTGAGTCGGAAAATGACTGTACAGCCTGATAAGCAACTTCAAAGGGACTCAAAGGCATGGCATCACCAAAAGAGTCCACGTCTTGAATGGAACGATCCAAGGATCGTCAAGAACAATGGATTCTGACAAAATCATATGAATAGTCGTGAAAGGAGACGATACATTGGGAGGAGGAAATGAAAAAGTTCCGAGTAAACTAGAATCTTTAACTAATCCTACCCCAACATCCTTATAAGGGATAGCGGTTTTACCAACATGTTGAATACTCTCAGCAGAGGATGGGTCAGACGAAAAGTAAGTTAACTAATCTATTGTAACGATCTTTCCATTATGTGGAAACTTAATAAGCCGAAAGACCGTTGAAACAAAAACATTCATGGCGTAAGACCAGCTACGACCCAAAAGAAGGTTGTAATCCAGAGGGGCATCAACCACCTCCACATCTAGATTAACAATTTTTCCTTCAGCCCCTATAGGTAAGTCCTACAAAATGCCATAAGGATGAAACCCTCGGCCATCGAAGGCCTTCAGAATCGTCGAGGATTGATGAAGTGTAGGAGAACCAAGGGCTTTCCAACACTGTATTGACATAATACACGTTGAAGCTCCCTCATCAATCACAGTCCTAAAACAAGGTATGTTTTTGACTAACACTGGAATTTGGAAAGCCATTTGATGAGGTAAAAAAGGTGTACTATTTTCTAAATCGAAGACTATGAGGTTTGAGTCCTGAAGATCAACAACTCCTATAGCTGACAATAGCAATTTACACTGTCCTAGACAAGATTGTAGCACTTCCAAAGCCGACATTGCTGAAGGGGAAATAGCTAAATCTTCAACAATGTTATAGTTTTGAGCAACTCTCGCATGTGGATTGAAAGTTGACTTTCGAAGTATACCTTTAGCAGGCAGTTTGATTACTAAGTCTGGATTAGGTTTCTTGATCTGTAGCGGATCGGAACCAGATGGAGCTGAGGTTGATGGGTTAGAAGTAGAAGATTCCGCTTCCTTACCACCAATAGGACTCTTACTTCCATAATCTTGCGATCGTGTCGCAATCCTAACATGGGACATCATCATTATGGGTTCCTCCAAGGCACTAGAGGAAGAACCTATCATCTTACTGTTTTGACTCGGAAAAGGATCCTTCAAAACAATAGGTGTTTGAGAACATTTGACGATTTTCGTAACCTCGGCACGATGTGGACAATCTCTTGTAAAATACTCCTCATCGCAGATGAGACAAGGATAGCGAGGTTTACGTTTCTCGTCAGTAGATTCAGGTTTATTGGTTTTCTCCTTCGAGTTTTGCTTATTCTTCTTCTTACTGCCAGATTTTGATTTGGTCGTAGATGATTCTACGACATGGACATCGGCAAAAATTGCAGTTGAAGACTCTCCCTTCGGGGAATCTGGTAAAGTTATAATAGGAGAAGAATTCTTGGAGGATTTCTTCTTACTTTTGGTATTAACAGTACCAATCATACCATCAGTGGCATGAGACCCTGATGGAGGTGCAGTTATTTGCTTTTGTTTTGGAAGGTCAGAGATTTTCTCGTATAAAGTACCTGACTGTGTATAAACTAAGTCAAGCTACTGAGCTTGAGAAATTACTTGCCCTTCAGTAACTACTCTTGCCTTGGCTACATCTTCAGTTATTTTAGGTAATAACGATTTTACAAACCATTCCGCCAAAATTTGGTCCGGGATAAAAAACTTTCACTAAACGACATCGACGTCGCCATTCATGGATATGGTCTGAAATATATGTGGACGTCGACCGTTTTAATGAAGTTAATAATTCCGTTCCATTGTCATATCGGACTGGCAGCTGAAAATGAGTAAGGAAGGAAGTGACTAACTGACTAAAATTGTAAAAAGAGCCTCATGGCAACTCAATGTACCACTTGGCTGCAAGGCCAATCAAAGTGTGTTGAAAAAGATGAAGATGAATTGAATCATCTATAATAGAATTCGATGCACACCAGAGATGGTAAGTCATCACATGATTGGACGGATGTTCTCTTGACTTCCCCTCAAACTTTGGTATATCACTGGGAAACTTATTCGGCATTGGCGGCCAAAACAGAAGATAATTAATGGGATCGTTCGTAAGGCGTGATAAGTCAGGTAAGTCCAAAGTTGCTATAAACGGTAACTGACGGTTCGGATCCCGAAAACTTGGGGTCATAAGACCAGCCCCAGGAGGAGGATATCCAGGATAACTTGGTATCAGATTTGCATTTGGGATATTATATCCTCCTGGAAATCCAAGATTAATCGGACCATACTGGGGTTGTTGATAAGTATACCCAGGGTACGGTTGATACTGATAAGCCGGGTTCTGCACAGCAGGACCGAATTGGTACTGTCCCCGGTACGGTTGATAAGTAAATTGGGGTTGACTTGTGACAACCGTACTAGGCCCAGGTTGTCCTACAACCATTGAAACCAGAGTCTAGATTGTAGGTCTAGACTGAGGTAAAGAGGCCTGAGGAGTTGATACAGGAGCAGTATAAACTAGAGCTGCTGATACCCCAAAAATAGGAGGGGTGGATTGAACAGAGGCCGCAGTAGTTGCAGCAGACGTTTGGGGCGGAGTTCGAGATGAACTAGGCCCAGGCTGATGAACTACCCTAGGTGTAGAAGTTTGAGTAGTAGGTTGGTCAGGTTGCTAGGGTGAAGCAGAAACCCAAGGCTGTCCAAATTGAGATGACAACTGCACACTGGGTTGCGAAGTTTGTTGATCCCACACCACGTTCATTCCGGGGTATGGACCCATAACAGGTTGAGCATATTGAGGACCAAAACCAAGTTGAGTGTAAGGTTGATAATTATACAGTACATTTCCCGATCCTTGAACAAATGATTGACCTAAAGGTGGTTGGAAACCTTGAGGTTGGTACTGACCTTGAGGCTGGTACTGAACTTGAGGCACATATTGAAACTGAGGTTGACCTTGAGGTACATATTGGTACTGGGGTTGACCTTGAGGAAAATACTGTCCCGTAGGGATGTACTGTCCTTGAGGTTTCCCCCCAGGTGGTAATGGACTACCTTGAGGTTGCCCCCCAGGCAGTATTTGAGTACCCTATGGCTGCCCCCCAAGCGGTATTGAACTACCTTGAGGTTGTGGGTTAGGAGTAGTACCAGACATCATAAGAATCTCTTCGACACTTAACGGTTTAGTTCCACTATTACCAGGAGATACTACATATTCGATGGGTTAAGGAGATGCTCCTGAAAATGTACCAGATACAGACTAATACCCAGGAGAAACAGAAGGACTGCCAAGTAAAAAAGTTTCTAGCATCTGAGAAAACAAGGATGACTGTCTCGACATATTGAAAGGAGGATAATAACCTCTGGGTGTTGGATGGAAAGGAAATCTAGGTGGTGAAGACGTGAGACCTGGATTTTCTAAAAAGTTGGTCAACGAAATATACCAAGCGTCACCTCTAATGGGACTGTAGAAAATGGATTCACGCTCTCTAAGTTTGATAGCTGGTTGATTTTCGGGGATGTTTATATCTTCGTCCGGACTTACAAGTTCTTGTATGGAAATGAGTCCAAAAGGAAGATTCTGGGTAATGATACTTTCTACCATGGGTGAACTAGGACCACTAGAAATAGGAGAAGCAAATCCTGAAGATGGAGTAGCAGCAGGTTCAGTTTCAGGTTCAGAGATTTCAGGTTCTTCGGCTAATGAACTAGTAGGAGTAATACTACCAGTAACTTCGGAAAATGAAATCGGTTCAGAAATATGTTCTATTGCTTGAACTAGATGATCAGGATGTATGATTAACGAAGACTCTTCGGCCTCTGGTGACCCAACTCTACTTTCACTAGGTGTGGCAAGAGCTCGTAGCCCTTCAAGTTGACTTGGTGTAAATTCTGGAGGCTGCCCCTGAAGTCGACAGGATTGTCTCGGTAATTCAGCCACGATTAATTATTTAATTACTTCACACGAAAACAAATAAAATCTCAAGAAAACCACCTAAATTCTCTAAAGAACCAAACAAGTTGAAGCACACGCCTAATAAATCTAGGAGATCAAACCACACACAAACAGTACCTTGCCGGATCGAAAACACTAGTTGGTGATGAAATCCAACGTCATAGAATTCAATACAGAAATGGCGGTTGGAACAGTTACCCCGACAACCTACTTAATGAAATAGACTGGCACAAGTTTCTTCACTATAACCGTCTCGAGTGAAGATAACCCCCCAGAGAGTCCAAGTGAGTCTAGTCGACATCTACTCCAGGTACAGTGGGATCTTCCCCCCACCATCACCTAGGAAAGAATCTTATAGATTATGGCCACTAAGGTTACCAATGGAAACAAATATACCTGGGGGAACAATCTACGATCCAATACGCACGCAAGGGAAGAGTAACAAGCTCAATCCCCTTGAAGGCTCCTTGACATAATCTAAGGTTTACCAACAAGTGACCCCAGACTCCTTGACAATGGTCAATCCGAGGTTTACCGTTTTTAATACGTGAATATCTTCTGTCGTTCCCAATGAGGAAGGATTGATTCCCACACTGGTTCAGATATGATCTCGTGCTTCTCCTTTAAGAGGAGCTTTCCCAAATCATAGATGTAACACTTGGAATTTCTCCCTACTGCAAGATCAACTGCTTGTTTGTTTAAACTATCTTGGAGAGTTAATTACTCCCTACTCCAAGATACTAGCCTAAGCTATGTTGGTGAAAAGAGCCCTAGAAAATAAAAAGATTGCTAGATGGATTTTAATTAAGCGTTAATTTTATTGGTTGTTTCTTAAGTCAATGGGTGCGGAGATGAAACTTTATGGTGTGAGGACTTGACTCCAAAACACTAAAAAATGCACCTAAGATGATAAACAATTCATTTTCCTTTTCAATGAATTTCTAGCTAAGGAAGAGTTGAAAATGCAATGCTTTGAAAATCAAATCTTTCTCTTAACATACAACTGAAAGGGAAACTTTTTGTCTTTTTCAAAGAACTTTAAAAACAAGACTACTAATCACGCTCATGGAAAATCCCTTTGTTTTTCAACAATCAAAAACTACAAGAACAAACAATTCTTTCAAGGGAGCTTTTAAGATTTCTAGAAAAAACTCGAAAAACTATTGAAAACAAATTTTTCAACAAGCTTCTATAATTTCTATGAAAAACTCAAAACTATAATCTAATCTTGAGATCTAAACGAAAATGGATTGAAAAGAAACTTGAATTTTTTTTTAAGGATGTTTAACTTAGTTTTTCAGCTAACTAAGGGTCAATTTGTTCAGCTCAACAAACTAATCATAAACACCCAATTATATTTTAATAAAAAATGAAATTCTAAACTTTCAATCAAGTTTAATCAAAGTTTTTCAAAAGAGAAAAATGGGATCTAGCTCTCTTCAAGGATAGATTTCATAAACTAGTCAAACTCGGCAAGAAGACTAGAGATACCTAGGGTGATCTAAGGCTCTAAGGCTTCCGATCTCTGAGCTATTACGAAGACCAAGCAAAAATCAATCCAACAGGCAAAACTTCTAGAAAATCACTTCAAACGAGAATGCCAATGAAAACTAACTTACAAGGAACTTTTGTCAAGACAAGTGAAGATCTGGGCATAAACTAACAGCTATGGAAAAAAACTAAACCTAACTGGGCGGATGGATCTTAGGTTTTCCAAACTTTTGACAGGGTCTACAGGCTCCCAGTAGAACCAGGTGTGGTACCGCTTTGTGTTATACTGTAACAGTGCAAATAGGTCTGTACTGTACCTAACGCAGAAGGTGCGGTCCTCTTCCAAAAATCCTAAAAATAAAAATCAAACCAGGATCTAAAAAGTACCCAATCCCACACACATCAAGGCAAAATCAGAAACCAAAACTCAAGTTTCTCAAGTCAAAGCAAATACAAATCAAAAACCAAAACCAAACCAATCCCCAGTGGATTCGCCAATTTGTTGGCCGGATAAATCGTTCTTGTGGACAAGACCGATCTCCCTAGTATCAAATGATATCTAGCAACAAGCAGCACAAGCAAATCTAGTTTTCTCTAAACATGTTTCAACCTACCTCGGTCCAACGCTTTTTTGTGGCAGCTTTGTTTCAACAGCTTCCAGCAATTCCCTTTTAATAACCTGCATACACAAACAAACACACATCAAAGAACACCTGCATAGATACTATAATAAAACATGTTCATTATGAAGATCAAGGTAAAATAAACCATTAGAGACAGTTCATTGAGAAAAACAAACTTGATTGTATTAACTTTATGAATAAAAGAACCTTACAACCTTTGTCTTGATGTTGCACAAGCTCTTTCCAGGGTCCAGCAGGAGTCTCTTCTACTTTGACAAGCCTCACTCACTTCCCAAATGAAATGAAAGGTATGTGATCTCTCCTCTCACAAGCTCAAAAAGGAAGTCTAATTTCCAGCAACATTTACCCTCAAGAATCTTCAGCTTTCAACCTCTCCTACAACTAGCCCAATGCCTGAATTTATAGTGCAAATGGAGGAAGTTGCAGGTCCACCATTGAAGGGATAAGTTCCTCCTTCAATGGGATAAGCATATCATATCATGGAGTTAGCTCCCTTAGTTATGGAATGGATGAACCAAGGTGGAGCGGACTTGCCAGCGTAATATTCCTTCTAGAAGCATCCAAAAGTGACCCAAGGTGAGTTTTTAAGAGCGAAATCATGCCCTTTTAACTTTTACAAGGGTTCGCACCCATTGCTTAATAGACAGAGCGGTCAGGTTCGCAGGGGACATGACCGTTGGGTGTGGCACTGCAGGCAATGCTAGGAGAAAGTGCGAAAGCAGGATTTAAGATATTTTTAAGGTCTTTATTCCATTTTCAAGGCTTGACATGAAGAGCTGAGGCTTAAGACTTGCAAAGGAGGTATGTATGAGTGTTGATAGACTCACACAAACTGTAGAAAGTCATGGTGACAATTTTTTGTGTAACAGACACAAATTTGGATTACGATGTCTCATTTCAAAATCAATTTCAAGTTAAAGTGTCATGAAACTAAGCTCTTTTGAAAATAGACAAGACAATCCCATTGGAATTCTTTGATGGATCTTGTAGGGTGCAGGACCATCGAACGCTCACTGTGATGGGATATTTTTGATTTCAAGCCTACTTTACTAGTGTTACATGTTAAGAATTTATTTGTGTTTTTTTATTATATTTTTACCAATATTCTCCCACATGTTGAACATATCATCTACCAAATTCCATGTCTTCCCACTTTTGAATCCCAATTGAAAAAGGATATCTACAACTTTGAATACATATATTGTGCCCCTAGAGCATTTACTCGAGTTAAGGTGCATTGAGTCCGTTGGGCGAGCCAATGGCATGGTTCATCATAATGGGTTGACAAAATTACAACTACTTACACTCGGACTACATCTTTAGCACATATGATTCAGTCACAAGTTAGATATATTATGTTTACATAATTAACTTGCAATCTTATTTGAAGCACAATGCTAACACTTCACTTGGTTTTCCTTCACAATGTTTCAGTCATACACATTTAACTTCACAAATATGCTACCAATTTAGCTTCATCAAAATCAAGTATAACCATACAATGTGTGTAAATAAATTTATCTTCATCAACATCAAGTATAACCATAAGAGAGGGAAACCCTTCAGTTACCTTGTTTTATTCCATACATGATCCAGGGGATCCAAAAAATGCTCAAAATCTCCCAAAACCAATGCCAATTTGTAGAGCTTGTCATTCTAATTCCAATGATGATTGAATCACCTCCACCCAACACAGTATGAGGAATTTATGATGTTCTGAAGTTTTGGCCAAACAATGAAATAGTTAACTTGCAGGGTTGACTGTGTAGGGTACGACCGCTTGGTGACATGGAAGCTTGTGGTTGTTTGTATGGGTAGATATGTGGAAAAATTAGATGAGGGAATGTGACAGCTAAATTAGTGTATGTTTGTTTGGGTGGACCAATCATAGGCCACCACATGGGCCAATCAAAGGGTGCCGCGTGGCCCTATGAGGGACACCTAGTGGACTTGGATTCAACACCAAAATTATTGTTAGAATGACTGACCATCCCCTACTATAATCCCATTGGATTTCTTTGATGGAGCTTGTAGGGTGCAAGACAATCGAACGCTCACTGTGATGGATGTGCACACCATCTCTTTTGGAAGATTCTTGATTTCAGGACTTGCCTTACTAGCGTTACGTGTTAAGAATTTACTTGTTTTTTTGTAATATTTTTACCAATATTCTCCCGACATGTTGAACATCTCATCTATCAAATCCCATGTCTCCCCACTTCTAAATCCCAATTACAAAATGATATCCACAACTCTGAATACATTTGTCATTCTCCTAGAGCGATTACTTGAGTTAAGGTGCATTGAGTCTTTAAGGCGCACCACTAGCATGGTTCATCGTAATGGGTTGACCAACTTACAACTACTTACACCTAAACTACACCTTTAGCACTTATACTTCAGTAACAAGTTTGATATATTATGTGTGTGGAATTAACATGTAGTCCTAACCCAAGCACAATGCTAACAGTTCACTTGGTTTTCCTTCACAATGTTTCAATCATACATATTTAACATCATAGGTGTGCTCCCAATTTAGCTCCATCAACATCAAGACTAACCATACAATGCATGTACAACAATTTTCATAATAGAGAGGGAAACCATATTGTTACCCTTTTTATATCATACATGATTCAACGAATCTAGAAAATTCTAAAAGATCAAAGTGCTCAAAATCTCCTGAAACCAATGCTAAGTCGTAGAGCTCATCGTTTTGATTCCCATGATGCTTGAATTGCCTCAAGCTGACACTGTAGGAGGAAGTTATGATGTTCTGAAGTTTTGGCAAAACAATAAAAAGTAAACTTGCAAGGTTGATTATGTAGGATACGACTATTGCCGTGGCAGTCTGTATGGTGATGTGGAAAATTGTGGTTTGTTTTATGAACGTGTAAGTGGATGAAATAGATGAGGGAATGTGGAAACTAACTCGACATATGGTTTTTTTTGTGGACCAACCATAGGCCACCACGTAGCCCTATGAGAGACACCAAGTGGCCTTGGATTTGGTGCAAATTTTTTGTTAGAACGACCGACTAGCTCTTCGCAGAATCGAATAGGCAACCTCCGACATGTTAAACCATCACTCAACCAATGGGCCATAAAATTCACTTGTTAAACAATGTGTGTTAGTGTTATTTAAACCTTAATGGTTCGATGGTTGGGGGAGAGGGTCGGGCTGACGAGCATGCCCAACCAGTGTAGCCCAGGTTCTATGTATATCAGCATGACGGGCGGCGATGATTGGGGTTGGGCGAGTGGCATTCTACCTGGCCCCTCATCATTTATCAACATGAAACCAAGGGTGAGGAGTGTGGCGGACACTTGTCCCATGGCCCATGGTTATATATGGCCATATGATCGACGGGAGTTAAGGGCGTGGGTCAATGGCCCATTAAAAAACAAATTAATTATTGCTTAAATTATAATGTGCGATCCCAGCTGACCCCGACAGATTGAACCTGAGACCTCAGATTTCCAAACCAACACACCCACCAATAGGCCGCAAGCCTGTTTTTGGAAAAATTAGTTGAGATTTTTTTTTTGTAGAGTTTTCAGACAAAATTTGGAAGGAGGATATTTTACCCCTTTTTAAGCCTTTCTGAGAGCTACAAGAGCCTAGACAGGGGTTCTTGAGCATTCTGGATAGCATGGGAGAATTATTTTTACAATATTAGGCTTGTAATTTGATGTAATTAGCACTTAACCATATTAATAAAGCGGTCACCATTGGAAGCTAGACCCAGAGACGTAGTCCAAGATGGGTGAACTTCGTTATCAACTTGTGTTTGTCTTGTGCTGCATTTTTTTCCTCCTAACTTTTTAAAAATTTTGCAAATTAACTTAAGTTTGTGTGTTTTGACCATATCAATCCGTTGCACAAAGATACATAAACTAAATATACATGAACTAACCTGCAAATTAATCAATAAAACCTTCACTTTTATTTTTGGATCAATTTGGTATCAAGGATGGTTTTTGTGAAGGCTTGATAGAATTTGCAAGGTATTTGAATGATTACAAGGTCTAGATTGAGAAGAGGAGAAGGAGCACTTGAAGAACTTAACCCTCAAGTTGGCTCAAGAAGACCACATACTTCACAAGTCATGATACTTGAAGAAGTACAAGGACAAGAAATTATGTCTCAGGATGGGAGAGCTTTTAGAAAATCTTTCTTTGATATGACTGAAATGGTGAAAGTGTTGTATAATGAAAGAACAAGTCGGTTGTAAGGAGAAAGTTCTAATCAACAGAAGGGTGATGATGGTGATGGGAGTAATCCTCCACCTCCTCATCCTTCACATCCTCCTTCACCCCCTTATTCACCTCCTTATTCACATAAACCAACTCCTACAACATCTCTAAAAGGACATGCTAAGTCTCCTTTGCTTAAGCTTGATGTCAAGTTTGAATTGCCAATGTATGATGGAGAATTAAATGCTGAAAAGTTGGATAATTGGGTTCATCAAATTGAATTTTTTGCATGATACAAAAGATTGATTATGATGTCACAAAGATCCAACTTGCTTCTCTTTGATGGGGGGTGCAACTCTTATCTGGTGGTAGGCAAGAACTCAAGAAGATTTGAAGAAAAGAGGTAAAATTATCTCTTCTTGGAATGGTTCTATAGTTGCATTAAGGAAGAAATTTTATCCATTATCTTGCATGCAAAAAGCAATAATGGATTGATAGAATTTTAGACAAGCTAAAGGTCAAAGTGTCCAAAATTACACACAAGAATTTAGAAAGAGATCTTTAATCTTGGGTGTTGATTTGATCTCACATGAAACTCTTCTCAAATATATAGAAGGATTGAATAGCTATTTGAGACATATTATATTTATGTTTAACCCCACCAATCTAGATGAAGTATGTGTTCAGGCTACTCATTTATAATCAAGAGACAAGACTGTTCCTTAAGATTCAATCAAGAAACACTTTAAATATGGAGAAAAAGGGAAAGAAAAAGCCAAAGGCAAAGGAAATAAGAATGATACAATTGAGAAAGAGGGAGAGAAACTCACTTGCAAGCATTTCTCAAAATATGCCCATGATGAATACCATTGTTGGAAATTACATCCAGAGTTGAAGCCAAAGAAGTTTAATAACAAGGGGAAACAAAATATGGTTGCTATAACTCGACAAGATCTAGGATCTGATTTAGGTGATGGAACCAAGATCACAACCATGGGAATGAAAGGTATATCTTTTACTGCAAGTACTAGTTCTTTTAGCAAGTTTGTTGAATCTCAAAATGATAAAGAAAGAAGTCAACTTTTTCATATCAGGGTCATCACAAAGCATATAAAGGTTGATACACTATTTGATAGTGGATCTCAAGTCAATCTTATTTCTGAATCAATTGTCAAGAAACTTAATTTAGAGATAACACCTCATGCAAAACCTTACCCTTTGGGTTGGGTATGTGACGATGCTAAATTGCAAGTGACAAGAAGATGTAAACTCAGATTTTCCATCACTTTTAATTTTTTAGATCAGATTGAGCTTGATGTTGTACCACTTGAAATTTGTGGGATTGTCTCAGGGAGTCCATATTTATATGACCAAAAATACACATTCTATCATCATGAGAACAAGTATCATCTATTAAAAGGTCGAATAGAATATATTATTAGAGCACATCGCAAGAAGATGAACTTTTCTCTTGTTGCATGACAAATGAAAAGGCTTGTGAATGCTATTAAGAATTTTGTTTTGTTGATGATAAAAGATAAAGATACTGCTGAATCTGAAGCTTTCTCAGGATGTGATTCTAAACTCAAGCAAGATTTGGTTGAAGTTGTTAATACTTACAACAATATGTTTCAAGAACCTAAAGGGTTACCTCCAAAAAGAGGAATCCAACATTAGATTCAATTGCAGCAGGATGCACCACTTCCAAAATTTGGCATGTACAAAAAGTCAGTCTTGGAGAATGTAGAGATCAAGAAACAAGTGAAAGAGTTTCTTAATAAAGGGGTCATCATACCTAGCACATCTCATTGTGGCTCTCCTATTTTTTTGGTTCCAAAGAAAGATGGTACATGGAGTATGTGTGTGGATTTTCGAGCTTTGAACAAAATTACGGTAAAGAATCATTATCCTATTCCTTGCATTAATGATTTTCTAGATCAGTTAAAGGATGTTTTTTTTTAATAAGTTAGCCTTGAGAAGCGGTTGTCATTAGATAAGGATTACTAAAGATGATATTTGGAAAAATGCTTTTAAGGCAAAACAAGGGTTGTTTGAATGGTTAATAATGCCCTTTGGGCTTTGCAATGGACCTGCTACATTCATTAGGGTTATGAATTATGTATTGCTACTATTCCTTGATGATTTTGTCATAGTCTACTTAGATGATATTCTAATTTTTAGTAAGACTCATGAACAACATGTCAAGAATGTAAGACAAGTTCTAGATGTTTTGAAAAAGGAAAAGTTGTATATGAAGATGTCAAAATTTGAATTTGGAAAAACCTATTTAGTGTACTTAGGTCATATTGTAGGGGGTGGTAAATTGAAGATTGATCCCTCCAAAGTTGATGTTGTTGTGAATTGGCCTAAAACCAGTAATGTAACAGAATTTAGGAGCTTTTTTAGAGCAACCCAAAATTGTAATAAGTTTATTACTAACTTCTCATCTATTGTAGAACCATTACTGAGCCTGATTTATGCAAGAATACAATAAAGTACAAAAATAAACATAAATACAGAGATGCAGCAGATATAATACTTCATTTCATTAATATCAAATGTTGAAATATTCTTACAAACATAATGGAAATAAGATTAGCTCGAACGAAGGTAGCTTATCTCTGAGAAGAGATGTGATGGCTACATGCCTTTGAACTGTGTTACAATGAGGCTCGAAAGCCTATTTATTGTTGAGAAATAATGGAAAACTATAAACATCCAAAAACCTAACCCTAGGAGATGAAGCGCCAAACTATGGGCCCTGTTTGGGTAAATTGGTACATCAACTTCCCGAGGTCATAACTTTGGCATGCGATCTTCGTTCTACGTGCATAATACCTCGTTAGAAATATCTATATGAGGACTACAACTTTTGAGTGACCAACATTAGTCCATGACCCATGTTCGTCCCAATTTTCCCAAAAAACTTCGTTTTGGACCTCAAAACGGCTCCGGAAGTTCAAGACCCGAAAAAAACCTAAAAATAAGGAAACTAAAAAACTGAAAGAAACAATGGTGGGGGTCCAAGTGGAATAGGTAGGTGGCCACCAATATTTACTTGGACTATTCCTCCCCCCTTAGGAAGTAATGGTCCCCATTGCGTTGAGTTCCTCCATGAGATGAGGAAGCTTCTGCTGAAGTTGGTCCCTGATGAGCCACTTGCCCTCGTGAAGGAGTTGGCCTGTTTTGACAACTCAATATAGTTGGATCGTTTGTTGTTGGGTGTTCTTGATCTACATGTCCATGATTAGATCAGTTGTGGCTTGCTCCATGCAATCTGGATTTAACTATGTAGGTGTGAGTTGTTCTGTAATGTTTGATGTGTCCAACAATGGTGGGAAGTATGGTCGAAGGCGGTGCACATTGAAAAATGGGTGTAGGCCAAGGAATGGGGGAATGTTGCGCTCCAAAGAATCATTTCCCACAACGTTGGTAATGGTGTAAGGACCATATCAGAGTGATCTAAGTTTCTGATGGGATCTTGTAAGGCGTTCTTTCTGCAGATTCAACTAGACTTTGTCACCCACTTGAAACTTGTGTGGCACCTGATGTTCATCATGTCGTTGATTGTACTTGGCATTTTCCAGAATGGAGCGAAAATATATCAAATTGTTGGGTAGAGGTGCTATTGGAGTCAGATCAAACGAATGCTTGACCTGACAGCGCAATGGTACCCCTATAGGCGAGGAGATGTCCCTGTATTCTTTCATGACCGTATCCACCTGCTTCTACTATGTGGAGGAACCCTTCCCCGGGGCCATGGATGTGGTTATGATCTTCCACTTTGAGAGAAAACTAGATAGAAAATGAATTTCCTAGTCTGGGAGATGATCTTACTGCTTTTCTTAGCATAGATCAAAGAACTAGCGGTAGGTGGGGCTACCTCTGGTATCTTGTATAATGTATTACACAAAGAAATAATAACAGCATGAGGCCTTGACTCATACACAACATGTCACTTCCACAAATATGGTTGGCCTAATAATACATCACAAACATCAAGAGGTGCAACATCACACAACACCTCATCTATGAAGGGCTTGATGTTGTAGGGAAGGCAACACTATTGGTGGACTCAGAGATCTCGTCCTTGTGAAGCCACCCGATGTTGTACAGTTGCGAGTGTGGTATGGATGGTAGTCCCATATGCTTCATGACCTCTACTAAAATGAGGTTCTTTTGGCTCCCACTATCAACAATGAATTGCAGCGGAAAACCCTTCACCCACATCTGTGAGTGGAAAATACGCTCCCCCTCCTCTTCATATTCAGACTCATTCTTCTGGATTGTAATGGTAGCAACAGTGGCACTGGGCTCCGCATCAATGATCTGCTTCCCTTTTTCATTCCTCTTATCGGGTTCTGACTCAAGGTCGGAACATGCATATAATTCTGAAGCCTTCAACTCGGCCACCAGCAACTGCTTGGTCCGACACTCACTTATGTTGTGAGTGGGGCTCTTATGGAATTCACACCACTTTACTATGCCCTTCTTTGACTTCGTGGTGTTGTTTTTTTCTTGCAGCTTTGACGAGTTGTCTTGGGTCACATCGTCTTGGCTTTGTCCTTTATTCTTTGGATTCACAGATCCAAAGTCTTGCTTCTTCTATTTAAACTTCTGCTCGATTTTGACAGCGTATCGGTACATCGCGCCGAGCGAGGAGATGTCCAGGAATTCCATCTCATCCTAGATGTACCTATGCAGGCAGTCGTTCTATTTGAGTACCAAATTTTGTTTAGAATCCTTGATACCCAACTTTATGTGAAGGGTATGGAAAATGTTAGTAAACTCTGGCACGTCTTGCTCCCTTCCCTGCCACAGCGTGGTACACTTTATGTATTTATCCTCATAGCTTCTAACAGGGTAGTACTGCTCCTTGATGGCATCTTAGAATGAATTCAAAGTGGGTGCGACTGAAAACAGTGAGCCCGTACTTTCATCCTTCTGCTCGCAGTAGGTTTCCCACTAGTATTTCACGTGGGGAGCTACTTTGAGAAGTGAAAAAGTGATCTTTTCCCAGCTGGAAAAATCATGAATAGAAAAATAACCTTCTAGCAGATTTAACCATTTATCTACGACATCTACATCTATGGGGATTTCAAAGTTAACTTGTACCTTAAAGCGTGTGGTGTTTCCAGAGTAGCTATCGGAAGCAGATGCGTCGCCCCTAGGTAGCGGCTAAAGGATCTAGGCAAAGTTTTCCATCATCGCATTCCTTTGTCGCTCGAGGGCTTCTTCGAGCAAGATTTTGATAGGATCTACTACCCCCTCATCTCTCTTTTTATTCGCCATGGGAGGTCGTCAAGACTTGCGAGGCTAATCTTGCAAAGGTTCAACCAGATCGAGTCCTAGTTCCTTATATCCCAACCTCATTGGGGACATGCAAAGAAAAACAGAGAAAGAGAAAACCACTCTGATACCATTGATTCGGATTTATGCAGGTACGCAATAAAGTATAGAAATAAACATAAATACATAGATGCAACGGAAATAATACTTCATTTCATTAATATCAAATACTGAAATATGCTTACAAACAGAATGGAAATAAGACTAGCTTGGGTGATGGTAGCTTATCTCTGAGAAGAGATGTGGTGGCTACATGCCTCTGAACTATGTTAGAATGAGGGTTGAAGGCCTATTTATTGTTGAGAAATAATGGAAAACCCTAAACATCCAAAAACCTAACCCTAGGAGATGAAGCACCAAACTATGGGTCCCGTTTGGGTAAACTAGTACATTAACTTCCCGGGGTTGTAACTTTGGCATATGATCTCCATTTGACATGCACAATACCTCGTTAGAAAAATATATCTGAGGACTACAACTTTTGAGTGACCAACATTGGTTGACAATCCGTGTTGGTCCCATTTTCCCCAAAAAATGTTGTTTAGGGCCTCAAAACAGCTCAGGACCCGAAAAACTGCCAAAAATAATAAATTGTGCTACAAATAAGGAAACTGAAAAACTGAAAGAAACAATGGTGGGGGTCCAAGTGGAATAGGCAAGTGGCCACCAATATCCACCTAGATCAATTACATGCTTTGAAAAGTGTGAAGAAGGTATTTCAGTGGGGAGGAAAACAATAGAATGCCTTCGACACTTTGAAAGAGAAAATCAATACAACACCGTCTCTAGCACTTGAAGATCTCAAGTAGCCATTTGAAATTCAAAACAATGCAAGTGAATATGCTATGGGAGTAGTGTTGATGCAACATGGTAAGCCAATATTTTTTCATTCTGATACCTTTTCCAATGTGGGAATTAACTATCCAACTTATGATAGAGAGGTATACGCTTTGGTTCAAAGTGTGAAGAAATATAAGCATTATTTGATGGGTAAAGAAACGATTATTCATACTGACCATCAACCTTTGCAATATCTTCAATCACAAACTAATCTACAACAAGCTAGACATTTCATATGGATGGGATTTTTGCAGCAATTTCATTGGGTCGTTAGGTATAAGAAAGGTATTTACAACAAAGTTGTAGATGTGTTGTTAAGGCCTATAGTCAATTCATCTCTCATTCTTAAGCATAACTCAATCATGCATGAAAGTTATATTGAACAATATGTTCTATGTGTGCTACTAGTAAGCCAAGTAATAGGAAATTGGGTTTGTACAGTCCACTTCGTATTCCTTCTCGTCCTTGGGAAAGTGTCTCTATGGATTTTGTATGGGGACTACTTATGTTTACAAAAGGTCATGATTATTTATCTGTTTTAGTGGATATATTTATCAAAATGTGTGTGTTCATGCCTTGTAAGAAACAAGTAAGAACTAAACAAACTGCACAAATGTTCTTCCAGAATGTATGGGTTCAATTGGGTTATCCACTTCTATTGTTTATGAATGATATTATTGGTTCATCAAGAAGTTTTGGTCAACTTTATGGGAACTCATGGACACAAAGGTGAAGAAGAGCACAATATTTCATCCACAAACTGACGGTTAGATAGAGGTAGTAAACAAAATAATAGTGCATATCCTTTGTGGATATTGTGGTAAGAATCCTAAGATTTGGGATAAACATTTACATTACATCCAAGATGCCTACAATCATGCCAAACATTTAGCTACACAAGTATCTCCATTTGAAGCTTGTTTTGATTATTTTCCAAAGTCTTCTTTGGATTTTATCTTTAGTCAAGAGATTGTAGTGGATGAACATAGTGATGTGGATAAAGCCAAGCATTTTGTTGAACAAATCTCGCTGGTGCATCAAAGGGTACATGAAAAACTAGAAAAAAACCAGTCCAAGTACAAAGCAAGGCATGATAAGCATCGAGTTCATCATGATTTCCAAGTGGGAGATCAATATTGGTTATACATCAACAAGGAAAGATTACAAGGTGAAGGTAAAAAGATCAAATCAATCAAATACGGTCCTTTCAAAATTTTGGAGAAGATTGGTAATAATGCTTTTTGCCTAGATTTGCCACTTTATATGCAAATTTATTCTGTTGTGAATATGGGAAAATTGAGATTGTATGAGCCTCCTATTATCGTTGATCAAAAGGAGAATGTTGAGATTCCATCTATAGAATATTTTTCTCCTGAAAACTTGAATGAGTTGTAGGAAGACACTATTCTTGACAGGAGAATAAGGACTTCACACAAAGGCAATGTGGAGTATCTTTGTGTGTGGCTCAAAGGTACCAATCCAAGTAAAGCAAGGTGGATAGAGAAGTGAGGGAGTTGTACCCACACTTGCTAAGTAAGAACATAATTTTGGCTGTCCAAAAGCTTCCAATGGGGAGTAGTGATGCAGGGGATCTAGAAAATTCTCAAAAATAAAAGTGCTAAAAATTTCTGGAAACTAGTGCCGAGTCGTATAGCTCATCGTTTTGATTCTAATGATGCTTGAATTGCCTCAATATGACACTGTGTGAGGAAGTTTGGATATTTTGAAATTTTGGCCAAATAGTGTAAAAGTCAACTTGTAGGGTTGACTATGTAGGGTACGATTTGTGACATGGTAGTATGTATGGAGACGTGGAAGCTTGTGGTTGGTTGCATATACATGCATGTGGACAAATTAGATGAGGGCATGTGGTAGCTAACTCGGTGTACAATTCTTTGGGTGGACCAATCACAAGCCACCACATGGGCCAATTAGAGGGTGCCACGTGGTTCTATGAGAGGCTTCCAAGTGGCCTTGGATTCGATGCTAAAATTATTGTTAGAACAATCAACCAGCCCCTAGCAGAATTGAATAAGAAACCTCCGACACATTAAACCACTACCTGACCAATGGTGTATAAGAGCTTCTTGTTAAATAATAGGCGCAAGTGTTATTTAAACTTTAATGGTTCAATGGTTGGGGGAGAGAGTCAAGCCAACAGGCAACCTTGGCTCTATGTATATCAATGTGACGTATGGTGACGGATTGGGGTTGGGTGTGTGGCATACCGCCTAGCCCCTGGTCATTTATCAACACAAAACTAGGGGTAGGGAGTGTGGTTGGAACATGGCCCATGGCCCATGGCCTGTGGTTATATATGGCCATACGATTGACAAGAGTTAAGGGTGCAGGCCAATCGCCCATTAAAATATAAATTATTTAATGTTTAAACCGTAATGTGTCATACTAGTTGACCCAGACGAATCAAACCCAGTACCTCCGAGTTTTAAACCAATGCACCCACCAATAGGCCTTGGGCCTGTTTGTTGAACAATTAGCAAATAAAATTGTTTTTGTTACAGAGTTTGTAGACAAAATTTAAAAGGGGTATATTTTTCTCGTTTTTAAGCCGTTTTGAGCGCCATAAGAGCCTAAACATGGGTTTTTGAGCATTTTGGACTACATGGGAGCATTATTTTTGCAAGTTGAGGCTTGTATTTTGATGTATTGAGCACTTGAGCATCTTAATAAAGTGATCAACAATGGAAGCTAGACTCGAAGACGTAGCCCAAGATGGGTGAACTCCGTTATCAACTTGTGTTTGTGTTGTGCTGCATTTTTGTCCTCTTAACATTTGAAACTTTTTGCAAATTAACTTAAGTTTGTGTGTTTTTCACAATATCAATTCGCTGCACAAAGATACATAAACTAACCTACAAATTGATCAATAAAACCTTCACTTTTATTTTTGGATCAATACAACTCTTCAATTAACAATACAATACAACACTCTTGGTTTCATCCAACGCTTACTTCCCAAAACAACAATTGACAAAATCGTGCCACAACCAAGGATTATCGGCATGGTATGATAGAGTTGCGGCTCATACACAAATAACTGCAACCCAAAATAGTTTGCAAACTAAAACAACTGTCTCCTTGAACTCGCGTTTGTTCCTCGGTTGGCTCACTCGATTAAAGTGAACTCACATATATCTCTTGTTTCACCGTTGCACCATGCGATATGAATTTTCTAAACGATGTCTCTCCACTCATATTTCATCTCTTTATCCTTTTCTTCACCTTGGCCAAGTCTCCCCCAAATTGTATCAACCTTTCAGTTACTTATATGTGACTTTGGGCATGCAAAGGGACACATCCACCAAGTGACACGTCAGTCTGGTTAACAACCTTTTAGTTCTAGCCAACCTTTGCATGATGAAACCCCAACTAGCCTTCAAGATGAATGGGGCCGACTAGTATCTCAATCTCCCACTTCATTGCATGTCTCGGTCACCCACTTTGTCACACATCTTGGTCCCTCGTCTCGTGCAAGTCACGGTCTCTTGTCTCATTTCCCATATCGGTTGGTCATCTTGTGCACATCTTAATTGTTCTTCTCATGCACATCTTAGCTAGTTTCCTTGCCACACGTCATGACCACATCTCAACTCATCTCATGCATCATAATCGTGACCATGTCTTGGCTTATCTCATGCTTCACAACTGCAACCCATCTTGGCTCAACACAAGTGCAACCCAAAAAATGTCGCACTTTCATTGCAAATGATGCAATTTCCATTCCACCTCACAACTTAGCTCACCTCATCTCTTGGTGACTCAGGTGCACATCTTTGAGGGTCTTACATCCTCCCCCACTCTAAAACGTTTTCGTCCTTGACAAAAAACCTCTCTAGTAATCCATCCATCACCAAAGATAACATGAACACTACAAGTAGACTTTCCTTTGCATTTGAACAATCTACCTATCATGTCGACTCATTAAGAATGAAGAATCTTGTTTATCAGAAAACATCACATGTGCCTTCGTGAATTTCCATGTAATAATGTCATGTGCTAGATCCCCTTGTGCCATCAACTAATCAGATAGCTAATAAGATCATAGCACCAACTCCACAAGAACTCATGCACCCAAACATGCACAACCATCATCACATCCTCATGTCAACAAAATTTATCCTCTTCTTGCTCCTCATCATTGTTGAGTACCCTACATGGCACCTCATGCATCTTTGGACTTACTTGTAACATGCCCCATACTATCCCTAGCCCTTACTAAGGGTAGAATGAGGCAATTACTCTGATGAACCGACCTCCAAAGTCTAGTTATGAAAATATGGTCTAAATTTTTTTACCTTTTCCAACTAACTCAAAACTTAAAATTGATAACATTGTTTCATTCATCTTGTCGATACCTTCCAATGATATAAAATTTATCTCAATTTGGCTTCCAGATCAAAAGATATGGTCGGTTAAAGACTGGCCTATTAGAATTGGCCATGTCATTCTGAATTTCCAAATGGCACCTACATGGTCCCCATGTGGTGCCTGGTGAGCCCCAGTATTGCAACAAGAATGTTGCAACTCCTGGGCTTCCAACTTTACTTTTATCAACCCGGTAGTTCGTAACAAACTTGGAAGCGTCGGTGTTGTATGCACAAGCACTAGTTCTCATTGCAAGTTGTCACTTGGTCAGCTGACGAAAGATCACTAGGAGCTAAAGCCAACTTCTATAGATTTTAGAAGAAGCTCTATGTGTGATGAAAAGAGAGAAAGATTACTCTACAGATGCTATTCTTACTGCAGAAAGGAGAAAGACTGGAATGTAAAGCAAAACCCAGTAAACTTTAACTAACAAGCTAGTTCTACTTTTGCCAAAAAGACTATGAAAACCATGAAAGAATGCCATTACCTACTAAAGGAAGTAAACAACATCTAACCATGCTATTTCTAGAAGTAAATAAGCAAAAAACATTTTTTTGTATTTTTATGTGTTTTTATGTGAATTCAACATGCATCTAATTTATTGTGTGTAAGTGTGGCAGCAAACGGGTGGCGTTAGAGGGCGGTTTTGGAGATTGGGAGGATGTAGGATGGTGTGTATGGGTCCTAGGAGGTCTTAGGTGGCCTTCTGGAGGCTTTTCCTACACTAAGTCTTCGAAAGAAATCCTACAGGAAAAACTACAGGAGGACACACGAAAACTAAAGGAGGAAAACATGGAAACTAGAGGAGGCCTACAGGGGGAGGCCGAGAGAAATTTTCATTGTTTTGAGGGTGTCAAAGTGGGTGGAAAAGGTGGATGAAGGTTGGAATGAGGTGTTAGGGTGCATATGGTCTACCATGAGTCACCAAGAGAGGGAAAGATGATTGGGTTTGCTCAAGGAGAGAGGAAGAAGTTCTATGAAAAATGAAGGAAACTAGGGTAGAATTGAGGTGAGGTTTGGGAGACCTATAGGGCATGGATCAGATGGAGGGTGTGATTTCTAGTAAGCTATCCTACTATTTGAAGAGATATGCTACATAGAAACTGACAGTTAACCAAGAAAATCAAGCAACCAATGGAATGAGTGCATACTAGGAAAAACAGAGTTTTGCATTAAAATGGCATAAACTATGATGTATAGAAGGAAATGTTGTAAGAAAGGAAAGCATACAAAAGGACTATTATAAATTAGGAAGTGAACATGATAAGAAGATCTAAAGCAAAGAAAAATTGGACTATCCACCTACTAGAGAGCTGCAAACACTAGAAGTCCTATGAACGAGGAAAATTTGTGTTTTTGAGGTAGCAAGATAGTCTTTGCCTCAAATCATGGTCCCAGAGGGAGGAAGAGAGGCCAAGGCACTATTGCTAGCATTTTGAATCTTTTCTGATCACTGCTTAACTCGCTACAGAAAGTACAAATGGAAGCAAGCTACTAAATCATCAAAAGCAACCTATTCTTAACCATAAAAGAAATACATCTAATAGCAAATTAATCTACAAACTAAAGTAAAGCATACAAATAAAAGTAAAGAGAAGCTTGGCTACTTGGATTGGGCCCTAACCCAAGAGCTTTAGCCTTCTGAGGTAACTCAGTGCTAGCTTAAAAAAGATTCCATCTTCATTATCAAAACAATAGTAAGATTACATGAAGCTGTCACAAAATAATAAGCTCGAAATTTGAGCAGCGTTTACACAAGCAAAAAAAATCCCACCATAGTGAGGCCCTAGGTCTCTCTACTTATACATCTAAAGCTACCAATAGCTTCCTTAAAATTAGGGAGGCTTGGCTCCCAAAAATCGAGATAACTATTAATCATCCTCCACTTGCTCGGTTGCCTTCTAGTGCATGATTCGGTTGCGTGTACTCCAAGCTGAATGAAGGGGAATTCAAAGTGAGGAGTAATAAATGAGGGGGATTCCCTCCTATAAGTTCTCTCCTCTGTCTACTTCAAGTTATTGCTGCAATTTGACCACTGGATCCTTGACTTTGACCTTAAAATCCATCAATAATCTGCATTAAATATATGTTAGACCAAATGGCATCATAACTAACTCAACTCACCCTATAAGCATAAATATAATCAGAAAATCATACAATAAGCTAAGAGAATGGTTGATTTGACTAAGTTAGGAGGTAAAATGAGCCCATAAAATTACCCAATTATGAGGATCATCATCACCCCCTTACTGAAGGTGTTGCTCATCCTCTGAGCAACCTAGTCAATCTCTTCATCTTTTATGGCTCTGGTGGCCTCCCTAGCATTCAAAGATTTTGATGTGGTCTGCTCATGTTCTCCATAAAATCCTGCATTCTTGTCTATGTCCTTCCACTGCTCCTCCTATTCTTCTTCTCTCCCGCCTTCTAGCATGCCTAATATGAGTCGACGACTTAGTTTGAGGCCAATCCAGTTGACCTTTAGCCTTTGCATAGATCACTTGTACATTGGCACTCTTTTTAATGCCTCCTTCATCCTCATGGGGGAATGGTATTCCCTGATCTACAAACTGTGGGGTAGGGTGTTCCATCTTCTCATGCATGCATGCACACAGTCCTCCCCAAGTAGCCTAAACATATCTTCAAAATGTGCAATGGCTTGTTCTTGGTTGGCCAGATATTTAGGGGCAATCTGAGGGTCATTGGCAAGCAGGTTGTGTGTGCTGATGAGTGCCATAGGATTTGATGGCTTAGCTCTTATCATCAACGGTTCATCCTGCTCTTTTATCAACAATATTTTCATTTATGCTGCCTTCAATTCTTCATGGTTCATCCATGATGCCATGGCCATCAATTTCAGGTCCCTTAGCTTGGCATTGGAGTCCCACACATTTAGGTCTGTGAGGGCCATGTTATGTAGGTATAATTCTGCCATATTTGCTTTTTCCTCAGACGTGCTTTGGTCACACAAATCCGTGAATTTCTTGTAATCTTGGAAAGGCATTGTGCCTCCTTGTGCCAAAGTTTTTATTTGGAATTGAAGCCATTAATCCTTCAAATAGAGGCCATAAGATTTGGCTGGTGTTCTGCATTGTAATTCTTCCATGGATAAGCTGGCCATGTATGCCAAATGAGTGTCTCTCTCCTGCAATTGCCTCCTTAGTAATTCATTCTCATTTTCAAGGTGGCTTCTTATAATGGTTTCTCTGTCTCTGAGAGCACTCAATTCCCTGCCCATTTCCCTGAGTTTGTTTTCCATATGGCCAACATCCTAAACCCCTTTTGACTTGGCTATCTGCATCCACCTATGTGTTCTCACTCTCTCTTTCTCCAATTCAAAAAACAGTGGAATTGCAAATTTATGTGGGATTATCTTGCCTCCCTCAAGTAGATTGTAATAGGAGGCAAGATTAGGCTGGGGGTCAAGTTCCTGTATCTCTTGTGCTTCCTCCTTCACCTCTGGTAGTCCTCCTATCTTTTTTTTCAAGTTTTTGTGTCTACTGTAGTTTGGACAGTGTCTCCTGTAGGACTGTTTCAGCCTCCTATAGATTTGGTTTGGGGTCCTGTAGAACTTCCTTTCCCTTCCATGTAGAAGATCTTGGAGTCCCCCTTTCATAGGTTATAGGAGTCTTGGAAGGAGATTCTTTCACCTTGGTAGCTGGTGAATCTTCAATGGTAATGAGAATCTTTGAGGAGGGCTAAGGTTTGCTTGTTTTAATTCTTGTTCTCTTCCTTGCCCTGAAGTACATAGAGGTTTTCCTTTTCCTCTTCTGCTTTTGTTTGAATAGGGTATTGAGGGCAGTGAGGGCAGCTACTGCTTCTCTTTCCAAATTTTCAAGGGACTCTTCTCCTTGCTCTACCCTCTCTGCCTCCTTTTCTCCCTCTTCTGTCTCTTTTTCCTCCTCATGCTCTTTCCCTTCAACTCTTTCCTCCTCTATTTATTTTATTTCCTCCTCCCTCTCTTGCTATGCTATGCTACCACTGGCTTCACCTTCTCCTCCTTGTTGTTCTCCCTCCTCACTGACAGTAGGACTGACATCATAGGTTAATGCCTTGATGTCATCCTCAGCTGTCATAGTTCTGAAAACTTCCCATGCTATAGGGAGTGTAAGGGTATGGAGGGCTTCTTCTACTAGGATCTTGATTAGGCCATGGTGAGCTAGTTGCTGTGAATTTCCTGCTTGTACCTTGGTGCTGGAGTCAATGGGGGACTGAAGGAGAAAGTAAGGGATACTGAGCTTTTGATGTGCTGGGGTATTCATGCCATATCTCAAGTCATGGAGAATTCTGAAATGATATCCATAGACAATGTTGTGCCTCCCCTTACAAGAAATGTATTTGATCACTTGGCAGCTAACCTCATCCCAGGAATATGGTATACTAGCCCTCCTAATTCCATTTTTGTCTTCAACAGGGGTTTCATTATCTTGGAAAAAATTCTTCTCGGCAGCCTGGCCAATTGGTTTCTCATCTTTACTCCAAGACAGTCCAAGAGGAAGGGTAGTGAACCTACTGATGAATTCAGGGGTTATTTCAATGGAGAGGCCTCTAATGGTTACAATAGCATGAGTTCTTTTGTGGGGGACTAGAGAGGTAGAAAATTCATGGGAAATTTCCTCATCAAACCCTCTAAATTTCTCAAAGAAATTCATCCAGTTTTCCCTTGTAAATATTTACACCACTTGAGGATGTGCATGGAGCCTAGTGGAGTTAGTGGGATCTTTTCTCATAAACCCCCCTATCATACTTCCTGTAGTTCTTTGGAAAAACCAAATATGGAGGTGGAGAGAAAGAATTTTGAGAAAAACAGAGAAATAGAGGAGACTGTTTTGTTTAAACAAACAATTTTTTTTTTATGTATCTCCTACCCTCTTAAAGACTCGTTTTATCTTCAATTTGAGACCACTCTTTCAAATTTTTATATATAATCAGAGGGAATTCATGAACCCTACCTCTTCAGACTGAAATTCGTGCCAAAAAACACATTTCCTCCCTTCCAAATGACTTATTTCCCCTCCTGTAGAAGCCCGTTGTCTCTCCTGTAGATTTCTTGTAGGTGCTCCTGTAGAAAATGCTGAGAGAAAGAATATGGAGGAAATCGATGGAGGATGGTGGTTATGAGGATGTGGGGGCACAAGAAGACTATTGTGTGGCTGATTTACGAGGAGAAAATGAAGAAAAGGTGGTGAGAATGTGCGGGGAGGAGTGCTCATTACCCTTTGTGGATATTTTCGGTTATGAGTGCTGAGCTGGAAAGGTGCATGTTTCCCGAATTAGGACCGTTGGTCCCCACCTGCTTGGTCATCATGGCCCCTCCTCGTAATCATCCCCCATTATTGCATCGGGATTAACTCTTCCTCCCACTACCTATCTTTGACATCTTTTGCTGGAGTTGACTGTGCGCACGTGTGGGTGACATCTCGGTTAAGTGGAGTCAACTAAATGAAGGTGGCCAAATTAACTGAACACTTTTTCCTCTTTCGATTTCAACTATCCCTTTGCCTTCATATGATTTCTAATTACACAGATGCAAATAGAGGAGTGACTTAGTTACTTACCTGTGATCCGAGTGTATTTGCTGCCATCAACTGTGAGGTGTTGCTGCATGCTTTCATTTTCCTTCATGCATGTTGTCTCTACTTGCTAAGGTGTTGTTGTGTCGTTTTGCAGGTTCTTCCTTTGTTGGAGCTGAGATGCATGTGCCTTTTCAACCTGCATATGTGCACTCTTTTGTTGTTGGTGCTGGACTTCTATGGTATCAACTGCTACAGGAATTCCTACAGGAGCTCCTGTAGCTGCTTCTCCTTTTGAAACATCAGCTATTACCCCTTCTTGGAGCTCGAGAATGATGCCAGAGGTGGAGATAAAGATGGAGGGATAGTAGGTAAGCTTCAGGTGAAGTTGATGGTGCCTTCTCTCCTTTATATTTTTTATTTTCTTCAAAACTAAAAAACTATTTTTTTTCTATGTTTTTCTTGGAAAGGAAAAAAATAATGATTATGCACGGAGTGTGATGCAGGCTTGGAAATGATGGCAAGGAGGTTTGAAGATGGTAAGAGGGATTATAGGCTCCTCATGGAGCTTTTCTTGTCCCTCAAACTGCCTTCTATAGACATTTTTGGCTCTCTGTAATTCCTACAGGAGCCTCCCGTATAACACACAAAGCCTCCTTTAGAAAACATAGTTTTGGAAGAAGAGGTACAGTGGGGTGAAAGAAATGCCAAAAATGATAGAGGAATGTGTGGAGAAGATGAGAGGGATGTTGGTATGACTATCAGGGTCCCCTTGGCACCTTCATCTGCTCCCTGTAGTCCTCCTGTAAACCTGCAATGCAATAAAATTTCATTTTTTCCATTCTCCCTTTTTTTTTTTTAAACAACTAGGGCACCTCAGAGAGGTTTTCACCTTAATTTTCTACCCTGGGCACCTTCAAGGGAGTTTTTCACCTAGGGATCTTATTCTTTTCCTCGTTTTTTTTTCTTTTTTGACATCACTGGGCCGCCTCAGAAGAGGTTTTCAACCCAATGATTGGACTCAAGCGCCTCTGAGAGCTTTTCACTTGAGCCCTTATTTTTCTTTTTTTCTTCTTCAGTGAGTGGGTGAAGTGGAAGCTAAGACATGCTCCACTACCATCACTTCTTTATTCAGATTTTCAATAAACTCTCGCTTGGAGAGGGGTTTCTTGTAAACTTTCAACCGATGTCCATTGACAAGCATGGGGATGGCTTCATCATCAATGGATCTGATAAGAACTGAACCATTGTCATTGCATTTCTCCACAGTGTAGGGCCCCAGCCATCTTGTCCTTGTCTTGGCTTTGAAATCCTTATATCTTGAATCATAGAGTAGTGCCCAATCTCCCTCTTGGAATTGCTTCTCCCTGATATTTCTATGATGCCATATATTTCTCTAAAGCTAAACTACCTCTATATGGAGAAGGGCTTGCAATCTGTATTCATCCAATCCATTGAGCTAAAGTAATCTCTCCTTTTGTGCATGGCTGAGGTCTAGGTCCAGCTAAGCTGCCATCCTTAGGGTATTGAATTCAAACTCTATTGACAGCAAAGCCTTCTTCCCATATACCAGTTCAGAGGGTGTGAACCCGGTGGTGGTCTTCCATGTTGTGTTGTAGGCCCAAGTGGCCTAAACTAATCTGTCCACCCAGTCTTTTCTATTGCTGCTCACTACCTTGGTTAGGATCCATTCCAATGCTCTGTTAGTGACCTCCACTTTCCCATTGGCTTGTGGATGGTAAGGAGTGGAAGTCTTGTGCTTGATCTTGTGATGTGTGAGCAAGTCTTCAATCAGGCTGGAAGTGAACTGACTACCTTGGTCTGTAACCAACTCTCTTGGATACCTGAACTTGTAGAATATGTTTTCCCTCAAAAACTCAGCTACTTTTTCCTCTGTTGTTGCTTTGATTTCTCTTGTCTCCGCCCACTTGGTCAGGTAGTCGATGCACACAATGATGTACTATTTCTGCTTTGAAGGGGGGTTGCTAGGCCCCACAAAGTCCATGCCCCACTTCTCAAATGGCTCAAAGGTCACTTGAGGTTGCATGGGCATTTCATCCTTTGGAGTGGGTTTCCCCATCCTCTGACACCGATCACACTAGCTCGTGTATCTCCTCACATCCTGATGAAGAGTGGGCCAATAGTAACCTGCTTGCAATATCTTGAAGGCGGTTCTTTTTGTTGCAAATTGACCTCCACAAGGCCCGTCATGACAGGTCAGGAGGATGTCAAAGACTTCCTCCTCCATGACACATCTTCTCAAGATCTAATCTGGTCCAAGTTTGAAGAGATTTCCTCCAATCTAGGTGAAAGGGGAGCTTTTCCTTACTATCTTGCTCTTCTCTTTTGAGGATAGGTGTGGTGGGAACTGTGCGGAAACCAAGTAGTTTGCTATATCAGCAAACCATGGAGAGAGTACTAATATAGAAAATAGGTGTTCATATGGCATTTGGTCATCCACCCTTCCTTCTTCACCTGTAGGCAAATTTAATCTAGACAAAAAGTCAGCAACAACATTTTCTTTACCAGGCTTATCAATAATGGTCAGATCAAATTACTGTAGTAAAAGCAACCATCTAATAATGCGAGCATTCACATATGGTTTGTTCATTAAATATCTAATTGCAGCATGATCAGTGTGCACAAAGGTTTGATAGGCTGTGATATAATGTCTAAATTTGTTTAAGGAATGCACGACAGCTAGGAGTTCCTTCTCGGTCACTGTATAGTTTAACTCTGCCTTTAACAAGTTTTTGCTTATAAAGTATATGGCATAAGGTAACCTTTCATCAGTTTTTCCTAAGGCTGCTCCTATCACTTTGTTCGAGGCATCTGTGTGAATGTGAAAGGGTAGGCCCAATTTGGGCCTCTGAGAATTGGGGTAGTCACTAGCTTGCTCTTCAAGGTATCTAAGGCTTCTTGACAGTTTTCCGGCCATATGAACTCAACATCTTTGCCTAGGAGGCCAAAAAAAGGAGAGGCTACCTTGCTGAAGTCTTTAATGAATCTCCTGTAATATCCAGCTAAAACTAGGAAGCTTCTGACGTCTATCACCCTTTGACGAGGTGGGACCCTTTGGATGATGGCAATTTTGTTGGGGTCCACCTGCAGTCCTTGTTGAGATATTTCATGACCTAGCACGGCCCCTTTAGTCATAAAAAATTCACATTTTTCCAGACTGAGGGACAAGTTCAACTTAATACACTCATCTAGAACTTTTCCTAGGTTAGATAAAGCTTCCTGAAAGTCAGAGCCATAAGGAGTAAATTCATCCATGTATATTTCTACTGCATCATGAACCAATTCAAAAAATATACTCAATACTTCTCTTTGGAAAGTGGTTGGAGCATTGCACAAACCAAAAGGAAGGACCTGCTATGCAAAGGTACCCCAAGGACAAGTGAAAGTGATCTTATCTTGGTCTTCTGGGCTGATTTGAATCTGATTGTACCCGCTAAGCCCATCTAGGAAGGAAAAAAACATTTTCCCTGCCAGACCATCTAACACTTGATCTATGAAAGGTAAAGGAAAGTGGTCCTTTTTAGTGGCTTTGTTCAATTCTTGATAGTTGACATAGATTCTCCACTTACCATTTTTCTTTGGCACTAGAACCAAAGGAGAGACCCATTCACTGTCAGAGATGGGATAGATGAATCCCACATCAAGCAATTTTTGCAGTTCTTCCTTAACAATATCTTTAAGTGTTGGGTTCATCCTCCTTTGAGGCTGCCTGATTGGCTGGAATCCTTCTTGATGTATATATGATGAGTACATACTGAAGGGTGCACTCCCTTCATATCCTTGTAACTCTAGGTGAAGACATCTAGGTGTTTTCTCAGTATGTTGCATAACTCTTTCCCCTGGGAAGTAGATAGGGATGGATTGATTTTCAATCTTATTTCTGGGTCGAACTCTATATTTTTAACACGGAGAGAAGTGGGATCGGCCACACAGATATCATTTGAGGGGTTGTTTTTGGTTTCTCTTACTATGTCTTCTAATGGTGATACACTGGGAGGTGGATGCTGAATCAAATTTTCAATCATATCATCCTCATCTTGCGGTTTTCCCGCATGGTGATTTCTACTGCACACAGTGGTGCAGAATAAACTTCATCCTCATCCTCCACCTCCAACAAGAGAGGTAGATCATGTTCTAGCATGGGTTGGGTAGGAGGATATAGGGTTAATTGCTTGGACATGTGCCCATTCTTTATGGTCATGTTCCCCGCCCGACAGCTGATGTAGGCATCGGCTATAGCCAACCAGGGTCTTCCCAGAATGAGAGGATACCCAATGAGCTTTGCCTTTGCCTAGAGAACTAAGAAATCAACAGGGTACTCCCAAGAATCAATGGAGACCATCACATCTTCCACAATCCCCTCAAGGGTCATTGTGGAGCGGTCTGCTAGTTGCATCACTATCGTGGTATTCCTCAAGGAGACCTAGAGGTTAAGTTTGAGAATTGTGTCCTTTGTCATCACATTAATGGTAGCTCCCATATCAATCAAGGTATGTGGGACCATTGTGCCATTGATGTGGACATCAACTATTGGGCTTCCAGGATCCATATATTTTGGACAGATTATCTGCCTCAACATTAGGTCGGATAGTTGTCCTATGACATTGATGGTTGGGGCATCTCTCTTGCACCTTCCTGGATGCCTAAAGCACTTCTCTTTGATCAACCTATTGTAGATAGGCACATCTTTTATGGCTTGGAGAAGTGGTATGTTCACACATAAATGTTTCAATTCTTCCTGGAGTTCAGTGTCTTCTAGGGTAGGTTGGGTTGTCATGGATAGTCTCTCAGGAAAGGGTGGATTTGCTTTAGGTTCACTTTCCTCTTTATCTTCCTCAACCTCCCTGGGTGGAGGCTCGCTATCTGGGAGAAATTTCCTGGATCGCAAGTTAATTTCTTGAATCTCCATAGCATAATTTGGGCACCATGGTTCCCCACTACACACTTGTTGAGCATGTCTGTTGTTCAGGTTCGGATTTGGCTATGTATGCATTTGGGGTTTCCTTGGTGGAGCAGAAGGTAACGGCTATGGTTGGGCATGTGGTGGAGGCAGAAGAGTGGGAAGAGAGTTGTATTTGGGCCTCCACCCCTGATGAGATGCATTCCACTGAGGTTGTGGCTAAGCATAGGATTGAAATGAATGGGTGGCTGGTTGGGCATGATATTGAGATGTGAAGGACCAAGGAGGAGGTGTGGACTAGGAAGGATGAGCAGGGTGGCCCCAAGAAGGTATGGAGGTGACTTGGTTGGGGTTGTAGTATGCTTGAGATGTTCCTTGCATCCCCTACTGGTATGGTCTAGGTCCATGCGACCTCCTTTGGTTTATGTAATAGATTTGTTCAGTGACTCCTTCGGCCCCTTAGTATACAGCTTTAAGTCCAGGCAAGGAAGGGAACTTATCTGTAGAATGATCGTCTTCACAGATTGAACAAACCTCTATAGATTTAAATGGGCATTCATTCCTAGGATGCCTTTTGGTGCATCTAGGGAAAAAATGGCCAAAGCCCTCTCTGCTTCCTCTTGTTTTCTTTTGATATGTAAAGTATCCATTTGCATGGAAAGAGTCTGCAACATCTCACTCTTGAAGTCTTCCAGCATATTTCCAATTTCACCTTTAATGGATGAATTGGAAGAAGAGGTACTGGCTATGGGTTGACTCCCCCTACCTTTCTTTCTGTTTGCTCTAGAATGGTTTCTAAAAATAGTCTTTATGTCCTCATAGGATAGTTGGTAGATGTCTCCCCCTACCAGTAGATGGAGGGTGTCTAAAAGGTCTTCTTGAATGCCCCTGAGCAGGACCAACTTTAGAGACTCAGGGTCAAGTGTACACCCTTCCCTTTTGTAATTGAGTTGGAACCTCTCTTCATAGTCTTCCAAGGACTCATCACTTCCTATGGTCATTTAGAAGATTCCTTCTTTTGTATATTTTGACCTACAATAGTCTCAATACTTATTATTAAATTCCTGCTGCATCTGAGCCCAGGTTGTGATGCTATTGCCAGGTAATCCCATGAACCAGCGCAATGTTGCGTCCTTGAGAGTAGAAGGGAACAATTTCAACTTTTGCTCGTCTTCTGCACAGTCATAAGTTTGACAGATGATAGCAAACTCGAACAAGAAGGTGTCAGGATCTTCTATAGTCAGACCATGGAAGTGAGGTAGGGCTGAAGGACTTATATTCTTCATTTTGGTGTCCGCATTGGTCTCCCGAATGGGGAAGGTACCCTCTATTCTCTCTCCATTCCCCGTAGCATTTCTTTTTTTAGCCATTGGCTCCAGAGGAATGGTTTCTTCTTCTTCTTCCTCTATAGGTTCTTCAAATATGTCTAGTTGTTCACCTAAGAGTTCTTCTTGATTGTAGCCACTTAAGAAGAGAGAAGGTTGGTTGTGTGAAACAGTGGGGGTGTTGGGCAAAAATTTTCTTGAGTTATCTCTATTCCTACGAGGCATGAAAGGAAATCTTTTTGGTTGGTCTTTGTTTTTTTCCCCACACTGAAAGTACCTGCAGAAACTGAAATTGCAATTGAACAGAACAAATTGCAACTAGCTGAAATGAACTTGCTAAATGGAAATTTGGAGAATTGAAAAGGAAAGCAAGGAAATGCAGAACTGGAAGAAAATAAATGACTAGTCTACTTTTGCTGAAATAAACTATTAGCAAAATGTTGAAATAGGAAATACAAGAAAGCAGTAATCACAGAATACTCTGATGCTTCCCTGGAAATGGCGCCAAAAAGACGTGAACGCCAGTATTGCAGTAAGAATGCTGCAACTCTTGGGCTTCCAACTTTACTTTTATAAACCCGGTAGTTCGTAACAAACTTGGAAGTGTCGGTGTTGTATGCACAAGTATTAGTTCTCACTGCAGATTGTCACTTAGTCAGCCGGTGCAAGATCACTAGGAGCTCAAGCCAACTTCTATAGATTTCAGAAGAAGCTCTATGTGTGATGAAAGGAGAGAAAGATTACTCTACAAATGCTATTCTTACTGCATAAAAGAGAAAGACTGGAATGTAAAGCAAAACCTAGTAAACCTTAACTAACAAGCTAATTCTATTTTTGCCAAAAACACTACGAAACCCATGAAAGAAATGTCGTTACCTACTCAAGGAAGTAAACAACATCTAACCATGCTATTTCTGGAAGTAAATAAGCAAAAAACATATTTTTGGATTTTTATGTGTTTTTATGTGAATTCAACATGCATCTAATTTATTGTGTGTAAGTGTGGCAGCGAACAGGTGGTGTTAGAGGGTGGTTTTGGAGATTGGGAGGATGTAGGATGGGTCCTAGGAGGTCTTAGGTGGACGTTTGGAGGCTTTTCCCACACTCGGTCTTCGAAAGAAAGCCTACATGAGGACACATGAAAACTACAGGAGGAAAACATGGAAACTAGAGGAGGCCTATAAGAGGAGGCCAAGAGAAATTTTCACTGTTTTGAGGGTGTGAGAGTGGGTGGAAAAGATGTATGAAGGTTGGAATGAGGTGTTAGGGTGCCTATGGTCTACCATGAGTCACCAAGAGAGGAAATATGATTGGGTTTGCTAAAGGAGAGAGGAAGAAGTTCTATGAAAAATGAAGGAAACTAGGGCAGAATTGAGGTGAGGTTTGGGAGACCTATAGGGCATGGATCAGATCGAGGGTGTGATTGTTGGTAAGCTGGCCTATTGCTGGAAGAGATATGCTGCCTAGAAATTGGTAGTCAACCAATAAAATCAAGCAACAAATGGAATGAGTGCATACTAGGAAAAACAGAGTTTTGCATTAAAATGGCCTAAACTATGATGTATAGAAGGAAATGTTGGGAAATGCTGTAAAAAAGGAAAGCATGCAAAAAAAATATTGTAAGTTAGGAAGTGAACATGATAAAGAAGATCTAAAGCAAAGCAAAACTGGATTATCTACCTACTAGAGAGCTGCAAACACTAGAAGTCCTATGAATGAGAAAAATCTGTGTTTTGGGGGCAACAAGAGAGTCTTTTCCTCAAATCATGGTCCCGGAGGGAGGAAGAGAGGCCAAGGCACTACTGCTAGCCTTTTGAATCTTTTCTGATCACTGCTTAACCTGCTACAGATAGTACAAATGGAAGCAAGCTACTAAATCATCAAAAGAAACCTATTCTTAACCATAAAGTAAATACATCTAACAGCAAATTAATTTACAAACTGAAGTAAAGCATACAAATACAAGTAAAGAGAAGCTTGGCTGCTTGGATTGGGCCCTAGCCCAAGAGCTTTAGCCCTCTGAGGTAACTCAGTGCTAGCTCAAAAAGGATTCCATCTTCATTATCAAAACAATAGCAAGATTACATGAAGCTGTCACAAAATAATAAGCTCGAAATTTGAGCAGAGTTTACACAAGCAAAAAAAATCCGACCCTAGTGAGGCCCTAGGCCTCTCTACTTATACATCTAAAGCTACCAACAACTTCCTTAAAATCAGGGAGGCTTGGCTCCCAAAACTCGAGATAACTATCAGTCATCCTCCACTTTCTCGGCTGCCTTCTAGTGCATGATTCGGTTGCTTGTACTCCGAACTGAATGAAGGAGAATTCGAACTAAGGAGTAATAAATGTAGGGGATTCCATCCTATAAGTCCTCTCCTCTGTCTACTTCGAGTTATTGCTACAATTTGACCACTGTATCCTTGACTTTGACCTCGAAATCCATCAATAATCTGCATTAAATACATGTTAGACCACATGGCATCATAACTAACTCAACTCACCATATAAGCATAAATATAATCAGAAAATCATATAATAAGCTAAGAGAATGGTTGATTTGACTAGGTTAGGAGGTAAAATGAGCCCATATAATTACCCATTTATGAGGCTCATTAGTGCCCACATGGATATCCATGTCATTTCCTACATGGCAGTTTCCGACCCAATCATGCTAGGTCACATCATACCAGTTATCGACCCGTTCATGTCCAGGGTCACAACCTTCCACAACCATAACACATATATATTATAAACATATGACATGCGAGCCCCCTTTTTTCACCTCACCCAGGGATAAAATACCAACGAGGTTTGTACTAGTCTCCCTTCGAAAAATATGGGGTAGAACCTATGGGGTCCATCCTACAGTGAGAAGAGTTTATATATTTCAATAGTTCATATTACCGGGGGTTTCCCTACCAATGACTCCACATTGTTACATTACCCTAGCAGTTAAGTCTCGACAGGGTTGAACATGCCTCCACTTGAAACTTCTAGGGTAATTCCTTTGAGGTTGCATGGATGGCGCTTATGCTCCCGCAACATCCAATGGCTCAGATCTTTCCTATCCATGTGCCCTTGGTCACGTCACCTGACCATATGGTGATATAGGGGTTCTACCTCTTAATTCTAGACAATTTAACTTCAACCATCACAACATATGTAAGTATGTTTTGGGCTTTCTCCCTACCCTTAGTACTCAATCACAACGGTTGTAGACATGACCTATTGCGATTTAATGGTTGGGCCCTTAATGCCTTAAGGCCCAATCCCTGATCGATTCCATACGATCATATATACATATTGTTGAAAATGTAACAAGAAGATCCTAATTTAATTTTGTCCTTGAATTAAATTGGGAATACAATTGTAATTTCACATCTTATGACAACTTGTATTATTTAACTAAGTTAATTTGACTTAGTTGGTTTAGTTAATTCTAGTTGAGGGTCTAACTTGAGTCATATAGAGTGTCTCCTACATTATAGGAGCCATGGGTGAGTTTATTTTGATTTGTAATTAATTAATTCAATTTAATTGAGTTAAAGTCAGTTAAAATAGTTCAAAATGTTGGAGGAACTAGTGGGAGGACTAGTAGTGTGGTGTTGCCTGCAGTGTAGTGTGGTGCTGCATGCAATGATCAACTAGTAAACTAATGATTCACTCATAGATAACTCATGCATGTCAGATTTGAGAGTTGCCTAGTTGAGATTGGAGTTCTGGAACAGTGTACTATCAGTTGTATAATCATTTGAATTGTACAGGTGGTGCATGCAGTCATAGGAATGCTTATGAGGAGTGCGAAATTCCAATTGAGGAATTTCCCTAATTAATAGGGGGTTAATTCCCAAGGAAACAACACAAAGAAATAGGGACTTTTGAAAGCAAAAAATTGGTTAATTATTGGCCAAGGCTTATCTAGGAAGCTATGAGACAAATAGAGATAGTGGAAAGGTTGCTTGGGCTTGAGCAAAGCATTGTAATCTTCTCATATTTTATGACTATTGAAATATACAGATCACAAGAGTTTTTAGCAGTGGCTTTCCCCAGTAAATCATTGTGTAATGTGTTGATTGAATTATTTCTCTTGTAGGTTTCGTGATTTCGTGATCATTTAATTGTTTTTGTTGATGAGTAGAGTAGATTCAAGTATATTGTTTTGGTGTATTATAATTATCAGTTTGAATGTACAAGGAATTTCTACATGGTATCAGAGAAGAAATTACTCCAAAAGAGGAGAATACGAGTTTGTCTTTTGGAGGTGAAATCGAATTTGCAGTATCATATCTCAAAGCCAACAAGATGTCATTCTGCGGATTGAGACTCGAATATGCTCTTGAGTGTAGTTCGAATATATTACTTGGAAGGACAGGATGGAGGCAGTGTTGGAAGACAATGAGCTTAAGGAATTCATAGAAAAATATATTCCTAAGCCTCTAGCATCTGATGCTCAAGATCTAGCAAAGTGGAGAAAATGTTTTGCAAAGGCGAGAAGGATTATCCTATAAGGAGTCCGAGATCATATTTTCTAGAACCTCCATGGTAGAGACTCCATATGTAATGTGGAAGGCCTTGACAGACCTGTTTCAAAACAACAGTGACCACAAAAATCTGGCACTGAAGGACAAGCTCGGGAAAATCAAGATGGAGAATAGCGACACTATAACAACCCTGGTGAAAATTTCATGTAATAAAATTAAAACCAATAACCATGAATGAATGGGACACTTATTCCAAGTTGAATGTTGGGCAACACATCCTAGGGGGTGTTCATTTGGTTTTTTATGGCAAAGGCAATGGCTAAGGCTTTGGAAAGGAAAAATGGCGTTTTTTTGGCACAATTATTTATGAAAATAATGGAAATTAGGAGAAAAAAGAGGTGAAAGGTCACAAGTTGCATGTGAAGAGGAAAATGATGGAAAATAATGGAAAATGAAGAAAATAGTGGCCTCATTCATAAAAAGGCTTCTGGTCACAAGTTGCATGTGAAGAGGAAAATGATGGAAAATAATGGAAAATGAAGAAAATAGAGGCCTCATTCATAAAAAGGCTTCTAAGGATCATTTGGTAACCTTTTTGTTAGTTTAGATTTGGAGCTCTTTCATTATTCTCTCTCTCTCTCATACTCTTGGACACTTAGATTTTTCTTGGAGCACTTTGGCATTGGAGCAAGAAAGGCAAAGAAGGAAAAAGGAAGTAAAGATCAAGTAGGGAAAGGTAGGATAAAGAAACTACAACAGGCTTCATTGTGGGTATCGACTTGCATGTGTATTTTCCTTGCCAGATTTGGAATGCATGGGATTGCATATGTTTCTTTTCTACCATGGCATGGGTTTTGCCAGGTGTGACAGTGTTTTCTGCCTAGCCTTGCCATTTATTGATAGCTTTGATGAGATGGGATCTCTCATTTGATTTATGTGGGATGGCCGGATTGGCTTCAAAGCTGAGTGGGGTGGATCTCCTAATTGAAAAACACATGGTGTAGTGGATCCTGAACTGGATTGAGGATACACAAATCCACTAGCCTAATAGCCCCTGAACCGGACTGTGGTTTGTCGTAAAGCCAGATTGTGTGCCTCGGTGGGACTAGGAATCCTTGTCAATGAATGGAGGGATATACAGTAAAGCCAAGAGGTGGATTTTCTCTCCATTTGGCCTAGTGATTCCAAGATGGAACGCATGGTAAAGCCTAGAGAGTATGTCTAAGTGTGGGGCCTAGTGATCCCTTGATCGAACTGCGGATGCACGATAAATCTTGAGAGACTAGGAGGCACTCAAATTCCTCACGGTGTAGGCAGAGAACTTCGGTGGCATCCACATTGATTGGTGTTTTTTATGTGTTCTATGAGTCGCACGTTCATGCTCGGAATATGGCATGAGGGTGATGGCCTGAAGAGAGACTTGGCATAGCCAATCTATGGTCGAGTGGAACGTGGTAGTCCCATCTTCGGTTGGTTCATTTCATTGATTAATGAGAAATTCATTCCATTGATTTTCATGTGTAAATGTATCGATATATATATGGATTTTGAAGGTTGATACATTCATTGTAATTATGTTCCTATTATATTGGTTATATGCACATTTTATGACAACAACTATGTATGGCTTTCAGCATATTTTTACTTGTATTTGAATGGATATGGTATCTATGACCTAATAAGTGATAAGGCAGGAAATGACATGCGGAAACAATGGTTCATGGTGATTCTCAGATAAGTATGATATCCTTACACTTAATTATGGTGTTTACATATGTAGGTTACATGTTGACAATATGTTTGATGAAATATCTGTCATGGTTAGTATGGGTCTGGCTAAGGTCTTAATCAACTATTTACTTTTGCATCATTGTTTCCCTATACTTTACTTGATTCTAAGCTTTCATTCCATTTTGGGCAGTGGCCTAGGCTCTTGGCCCAAAAAAGTGGCTTAAATCTTGGGGTCACTGGCACAGAAATGGAAAGTTTAGTCCACAGTCACTGGTATGTAGGCTAATGAGAGCGACTTTAGGTCAATGGTCGCCCTATTTCCCATAGCATGAGAGCGACTATGGCCTCAGAGGTCCAGAACAATAGTGGGACCTAGGTACAGCTTATCTGAGTGGTTGACTTGTCTTCTAAGGGTTCTGTTGATGATGTTGGATGACTATGTGTGATGTTTCGTCGATTCCACTTACTTAAGGTTACCTAGGAGGTCGAATCTGATCATAGTAGCCCCTTGTCTCATGTTTACCCCAGTTGGTACGGTTACTTGGGTGGATTTAGGAGGAGGTTGTTATAGAGTGGTAACAGAGCATGGAAGAACTCTCGAATTGGATGGGTTGAATGTGTTAGTCATGCATGCATGTCAGTTTCATGTGTGTCTCTTACACTTATATACTTTTTGTAATTTCTTGACGTTGGATTAGGGTTGTAGTATGGTTATCATGGAGAATTTGATGTTGATTTCGTGAAGAATATTTAACATGAGTATGTCTGATTGTATGTGGTTATTTGTCGTTTACATATTGATTTTATGTCACCTACTTACATCCTTGTATGTTAGGTTACATTCTTGAAAAATTTGATTACATGCATCAATCTTGTAGGTTGATTACAAGAACTGATCGACTATGTTCGTGTACATGCAGTTATGCATATTTGCAATTGGTTAGGCATTGCTTATGCATATTTTTTGGTTGCATGTAGCAATGTGTATAAGGGAGTAATGGTTGTTGTCATGAATGATTTCATAGCATGCATTGTTGATGTGGCCTTGCATTGATGACTGGATACTAGTTAGAGTGATGCTTATGTGTTGACACATTTACTTGTGTATGTCAATATTATGTTATGATTATGTTGTACATGTATCACGCTGATTTGGTGATCTTGCAGAAAAGGTATCCTCCCCAAGCTATACTAAGGTAAGTTGGTTTATTGTGATTTGGTCATCTGACATATTATGCATTACAAGAAGATAAAGATCAAATGTCTAGCAAGGTGGTAGATTACGTAGAATATCCCTATGCATCAGATGAGCAGCGTGGTGTGGGGCATACTTCTGATTTGATCGATTCATTGAAAAGCTTGAAGGAAGAGATAAGGATTTGTAGGGAAGATAATGATTAGATCATACATGCATAAGAGAAGCAAGAAGAGGTCATTGTTATACATCTTTAGAGTTTGTTAGAATTGCATTGACAAGGGTCACTTAGAATCAGCCAAGAACATGAGGATGGGAGTAATGGAGCATATGGTGGTAGATCTCCTGGTAGACATAGGTCGAATAGATCTAACATGGTGAGAGATGGCATGTTGTTGGACACTTTGGAAAGGAGGGGTGACGAGTTCATGTATTATTCTAGTTCTGGTTTTGATAGACATCATGATTGTCATCGCTATCATGCTTACAAGAGGAATGATAGGAGATACTTACCAGATGAATTCAAGAAAGAAAAACCACCTACTTTTGATGGATATGTGAAGAAGCTAGAAGACGCAGAGGCTTGGATACTTGGGATGAAAAAATCATTTGATTTGCATGAGTACACAAATAACATGAAGGCTAGAATAGCTATCTTCAACTTGAAAGGTAAAGCAGACATCTGGTGGGAAGATGTTAAGCAGGTTAGAGACATCAGGACAAATGACTTGAGCTGGTAGGAGTTCAAGAGACTTTCAGGAAGAAGTAATTGTTAGAGAGGTACTGTGATAGTAAGGCAAAAGAATTCTATGATTTAAAGATGGAATCAATGATAGATGAAGAGTACACGACCAAGTTTCTGTAACTATTGAGGTATGTACCGTATCTTACTGATGAGAAGGCTAAAGTTCATAGATTTTTCAATGTTTTCAATTAGTATTTAGATATCATATTGAGTGTGATGAGCCTTGGTCACTTGAGGAATTTATTGGGAAACTGAAGCATTTCTATGAGAAATAAAAGTGGATGAATGAATCTCAGCATGGATGGAAAGGAAAAGACAAAGGTAGAGGTAAATGACAGCCTAAGAGGACAAGGCCTCAACATGCAGATGAGAGAGAAAATGTGGCACCGCAAAAGAGATTTAATGCAGCTAGAAAGGGACATGGGCCACAATAGAAGTAGCATAGAGGTGAGGGCACTAGTCGATTGGAGTGTTGGACATGTGGTGAAGAACACCTTATGAGAGATTATCTGCAACATCAGGGTGGAAGGCCTAAGATATACAATGCACAGGAGGCGTAGACTGTTGGGGATGTTGGTCAAAGTATTCTACATATATATGCAACAATGGAGAAGAGGAAAGCAGAACACCAGGCATCTATCATTGAGATGGACAGTAAGCTTTGTGATCACGTTATTTCTATTTTGATTGACCCTGGATATAATTATAACTATGTTAGTCCCAACTTGGTGGATAAGTGTGGTTTGTATATGGAGTTGCATGCAGAGCCTTGGTTAGTGTAGTTGGCTACAGGTACAAATAAGTGAGTGCATCATTGGATAATAGCTTGCGTATTTTATTTGAATGGTATGCCTACTGCAATACATTTGAATGTTTTACCTTTGGGATCATACAATATGTTATTGGGCACGGATTGGTTGTATCTGCATAGAACCAAGGTTGAATACTATGACAAAACTATTGAGTATGTTGATGACAATGGAGAACCAAGAGTATTGTAAGGTAAGAAGAAAGCCACATCATTTATGATGGTGATAGCTATGCAAGCAAAGAGGCGCCGTAGGAAAGGGTGCAAGCTATTTGCAGTAAACATCTCTAGTGATAAGGGTAAGGAGGCTGAGGATGCGGATGTATTGAATAGATATCCAGTTTTGCAACAGTTTCAAGATGTATTCCCTGAGGACATTACAGAGTTGCCACCTCATAGGGACGTAGATTTTTCAATTGAGTTAGTGCTGGTGGCAGCTCCAGCATTGAAAACACCTTACAGGATGAGAAAACCTGAGTTAGTTGAGTTAAAATTGTAGTTGAAGGAAATGTTGGACAAGGGATACATTAGGCCAAGTGTATTGCCTTGGGGCACACTAGTCTTGTTTGTGAGGAACAAATATGGTACCCTCAGATTATGCATTGATTGCAGGCAGTTGAACAAAGTGACTATCAAGAACATATATCATTTGTCGAGGATTGATGACTTGTTTGATCAGCTGAAGGAAGCAATAATGTTCTCGAAGATTGACTTGAGATCTAGATACCATTAGGTACACATCAAAGAGGAGGACATTTACAAGATTGCGTTCAGGACTAGGTATGGGCATTATGAGTTTGTTTTTGTTCCATTTGGCTTAACTAATGCTCCAACTACATTCATGTGTTTGATGAATAGTGTGCTGCGTCCATATTTGGATAAGTTTTTTATTGTGTTCATTGATGATATACTGGTATATTCTAAAAATGAGGAAGAGCATGTCGAGCATTTAGCAATAGTATTGATATTGTTGAGGGAGCATCAGTTGTACGCTAAGATCAACAAGTGTAGTTTTTTTTTTCAGTCTAAGGTAAATGTTGGGTGTGGAGCTTGATTATCTCCTTTATTCAGAGGTATCGCTACATTGGACCCCAGTTTGTAATGTGGGGGCAATGCCACTCGTAAAATGTACACCACCATGGGGGTCTGGGGGGGCGACAACGATTATTTGGAGCACCCCTGGCGGGTGATCGAGGGTAGCACCCCCCGAAGCTAAAAATGGATGTAAAGTTTCCATATAAAATGTTGTAATTTCGTAGTCAATCTAGGTTATTCATTAGGCGAAGCTATTATGGTAGAAGTTATGTTTAATTTAGGGTTTTTTGCCCCAGAAGGCAACCCCTTGCTATATATGAGGGAATTGTATTGCGGCTATGTAGATCTGCATTCTGAGTGAGCAAGAGAGAGGAGATTTTGTGAGAGCGAAGAGGGAATTACAAAAGATTTGTTGTAGGTTGTATCTCTTCATTTTTGCTGGATAATATAAAAGGAAGGACTTGCTGTTTCTCCATGGACGTAGCCCAAATAGGGTGAACCATGTATATCTATGTCTCTCTTGTTTTATGTGTTTTCTGTGTTTGTATTTTTGCAATATATTTTATATGTTCCATTTCTCTGTAATATATAATTTTCTAACAGTACATTACTTGGGGCATGTTGTCTCCAAGGAGGGCATTGCAGTAGATCCAGAGAAGATAAGGGCCATCATGGAGTGGGTAGATCCTAAGAGCGTGGATGAGGTGAGATCTTTCATGGGTTTGGAAGGATATTACAGGAGGTTCATCAGGAACTTCTCGTAGATTTCTTATCCCATCACATCATTGCAAAGGAAAGGTAATAAGTTCGAATGGATAGAGGAGTGTGAGGCTAGCTTTGAGAAGCTTACACAGTTGTTGACACATGCACCAATGCTACAGATTACAGATCCATACAGAGTTTGTGGTATGCACAGATGCTTGCAAGAGGGGGTTTCGTGGAGTTCTTATGCAGGATGGAAAAGTGGTATGTTATGAGTCTCGGAAACTGAATGAGCATGAACATAACTACCCCACTCATGATCTTGAGTTAGCAGTGATCATACATGCATTGAAGATGTGGAGACACTATCTTCTTGGCATAAGGTTTGTACTGATGAGTGATCATATTGGGTTGAGGTATTTGTTTGACCAGCCAAATCTGAATGTCAGACAGGCTAGATGGTTGGCCACGATCAACGAGTTTGATTTTGAGATCAGGTACATCAAAGGTAAAGAGAAAATGGTGGTAGATGATCTCAATAGATGGGTACAGGTACATCCCTTGGCAGCTATGAGATCCTATGGGACAAATTTACAGGATAAGATCTTGCAGGCAGGACAACAGGATATCATGTATATGGAGATTGTGCACAAGTTGCAGCAGGGTGATAGTACAGGTACAGGTACTGTAGTGGTATAGGTGGTAGTATAGGTATAGGTATAGGTGCAAGTGCATAGGGCATGGACAATCATCTTACAATAGATGGATTGGTCAGGTTCCAGGATAAGATATATGTATCAGATAGTAGTGAGCTCAAGAAGGTGATCTTGAGGGAGTTTCATGCCAAACCATATTTAGGTCACCTAGGTTATCAAAAGACATTGACTGCAGCGAAAAGATATTACTATTAGTCGAATCTGAAGAGGGATGTAGTAGAGTTTGTGGCTAGATGTTTTGATTGCCAGCAAGTGAAGGCGGTGTAAACATCCAAGTGGAGTGATACGACTGATTGCAATTCCAGAATGGAAATGGGAGGTCATTTCCATGGATTTCATTACAGGGTCACCGAAGACATTGAAACAATATGATTCCATCATGGTCATTGCAGACAGGTTAACAAAGGTTGCACAGTTCATTCCGGTGAAGTCTATGTACTCAGCTAGCGATGTGGCACAAGTGTTCATCCGAGATGTGGTTAGATGTTAGGTCCCTATACTACTAGTGTAACCCCTTATTGTTATTAGTAAAACCCCCTTATTATATTGGTGTTCCCATGTAGTCCCCATATTGTTATTATTGTGCCCTTACATTATTATTGTTATGTCGGCTCTGATTATATTATGACCCCTTAGAATCCTATATATAGAAAGGAGGTATTGTCATTTGTATCATCCAAGAATTGTTCATTTGTGTAATGTAAAGGAGATTTCCCCCTCAAAGAGGCTTATTTTGAAGGCATTGATCTCTCTTTCCTATCTTTTTCTGAGTTGGTTTCATAACATTTGGTATTAGAGCTTTGGATTCTAGGTTTTTGCTACTCCAAACAAGGTCATCGTGGAATTTTCGCTATAAATTTTTTGCTACAAAGTTTCAGAAGCTAAAACAAAAATCCATTTGAGCCAAGATCATTCTGAACCTTGGGTCTAAATTTCAGAACTTGTATCACTATATTTTCAGAGATATGATCTGAGGAAGTTAGGGTTTTTACAAGCTCCGGAATTTCATCTCAAACAAGTCATTGTGGAATTTTTGCTATAATTGTTTTTCTACAAAGGGTCAAGCTCTGAAATTAAAACCCATTTGCACTGACATCTTGGTGAAGCTTGGGTCTGAATTTTAGACCTTGTCTCGATATATTTTCGGATATATAATCTGAGGAAATTAGGGTTTTTGAAGAATCCCGAATTACATTATAAATAGGTGACCTTTGGAAAATCGTCATAAATTTCGCTTTGAACATTAGAATGAAATTTCGTAAGAAGTTACAAAAAGAGGATGGACTGTAGTTTTTTGTTTATCGGTCTCAGGTCCTAAGGTTCAAACAGTGACATGTGACGATTCGTACAAGTTCTCTCTACTTAACTAGTCTATAATTAGGTCATCGTGAGAGATTTGACATAACTCTTCCTTGCTAATCAAGAAAAGGCGATATGAGGAAGTTTGATGGAAAGGATCCAGTAAATTGGATACTATAGATGGAGAAATATTTTTATCTACATGAGGTGCAACTATTACAAAATGTATGTATTGCATCTTCATATTTAGAAACAGATCAATTTTTATGGTATAAAGGGCTTTGTTCCTGTAAACCACTTGTTATGTGGTCAATTTTCACGGAGGAAATGATAGCACATTATGGGGATACAAAGAGAAACACCTTCTTTAGCCAATTGATCAATCTCAAAGAAAAGTGTTCAATGGCAGAGTACATTGAGGACTTTCAAAAATTGAATATAAGGGAAAATGATATTCCAGAGAAGCAGAGGATTGATGTCCCCATAGGGATTTTAAAAAATAACATTCAACATGAGGTTCACTTTGGGAACCTGATTCATTGGAGAATGCATTCAGGTTGGAAAGAAAAGTGGAAAGCAAAATTATGGAAACAAGGAAGTCTACCCCTCACAACTATAAAGATGGAGGTGTTGTTTCTCCTAGCCTTCCACAACCTACAAGGTTGACACCACAACAATTGGAAGAAAAAGGAGAAAAAGGGCTTTGTTACAATTGTGATAAGAAATACATTGAAGGTCACAAGTGTGCCGAGAAGAAATTATTTTACATTTATTATGAAGAGGAGGGAGAAAAGGATCAAGAAACGTCAAAAGAAGAGGATATACATTAGGAACCAGCCCCAAAGAAAGAAGAAATGAATCTGGCCATATCTTGTAAAACATTGACAAGAATTACCACTCCTCAAACTCTCAGGATAGAAGGATATATCAAGAAGAAAAATGTTCAAGAAGTGAAATATCACATCGAGCATCAAGAAATGAATCCGACCATATCTTGTAAATCATTGGCAAGAATTACCACTTCTCAAAATCTCAAGATAGAAGGACATATCAAGAAGAAAAAGGTTCAAGAAGTGAAAGATCACATCGAGAAAGAAGAAATGAATCTGACCATATCTTGTAATGCATTGACCGGAATTACCACCCCTCAAGCTATGAAGATAGAAGGACATATCAAGAAGAAAAATGTTCAAGAAGTGAAAGATCACATCAAGAAATAAGAAATGAATCTGACCATATCTTGTAATGCATTGGAAGAAATTACCACTCCTCAAATTCTCAAGATAGAAGTACATATCAAGAAGAAAAATATTCAAGAAGTGAAAGATCACATCGAGCATCAACAACAAGTTCTCCAACTTTTAAAGGATAACGCCACTTTGGTGCAGAATCAAACAAAACAACAGGAAGATCAACATCGCAATGAAAGAAGTTTTGATGTAGGCAATTGGGTATTTTTACGACTATGTCTCAAGAAAGCTATTTATGAGAAGGAAATGTTGGCAATACTACATGCACTTAAGAAATGACAACCTTACCTAATGGGAAGAAACTTCAAGGTAAAAATGGATCATGATAGTCATAAATAATTTTTAGAACAAATATTATCTTTAGAAGAACAGAAAAATGGGTCACAAATATGTTGGGTTATGACTTTGAAATCATTTACAAAAAAGGGAAGAAAAATGTTGTTGCAGATGCACTCTCAAGAAAGAATGAGGATGTGGAAGAATTATTTTGTGTTATTTCTATTATCCAACCAGATTGGATAAATGAAGCAAGGGATGAATGGAAGAAGGATGAGCCACTCACTCAAAAGTTGCAGAATATCTCAGTTCAAACAATATTACTAGAACTTGATGAGGAAGGAAAAATTATATTGGAACCTAGATCAGTCTGTTATGAAACCAGCTCAAGAAAAGATGAAAAGATAGATCAACGCCTTAGAATTCAGCCTCTTCGAGGGGGCAACCTCCTTTACATTACATAAATGAACAATTCTTGGATGATACAAATGACAAAACCTCCTTTCTATATATAGGAGTCTAAGGAGTCACAATATAACCCAGCTGACCTAACATAATAATATAAAGCCAC
>APFE030122926.1:172083-194796 GCA_000404065.3 Pinus taeda | reverse complement strand
TAACTTAGTTCGCTGATGTTTAGGCACTAGAGCATATGCATCACAACCAAACACTCTAAGTTTAGAATAGTCACAAGGGTGTCCTTTCCATACCTCTTGCGGAATCTTGCAATATATCGCCGTCGATGGAGATCGATTTATCACATAACAAGTTGTTGCCACTGCTTCTGTCCACAACTCCTTTTGCAACCCGGTGTTACTCAGCATACTCCTTGCTCTCTCGAGAAGAGTTCTGTTCATGCGTTCAGCAACTCCATTTTGCTGAGGAGTATAAACTGTGGTCTTATGCCTCTCGATCCCTGCATCCTTGCAATAGCTGTCAAACTCCTTGGAAGTAAATTCACCACCATTGTCAGTTCTTAAACACTTTATTGTTCTACCAGTGTTGTTTTCTACCAATGCTCTAAACTGCTTGAAAACTGAAAAAACATCAGACTTTCTTTTCACATGTAGACCCAAACCTTCCTAGAAAAGTCATCAATGAATGATACAAAATAAGACGAACCACCATATGAGGTTGTAGGGGCTGGTCCCCAAACATTTGAATGGATATAATCAAGTATGCCTTTACTAGTATGTTTGCCTGTTTTAAACTTTTGTTTACTTTGTTTACCAAACAGACAATGCTTACAGAAATCTAATTTTCCAGACTTCAGATTTGGAAGTAACTTGCGATCAGCTAAAATTTTCAACCCTCTCTCACTCATATGCCCCAATCTTTGATGCCATAAGTGAATGAAATTATTGTCATGTTCAGACACAATAGACACAAAAGTTGACCCTGTACCTCCTTCTAATGAAATAGATTTCCTACTTTCTTAGCTTTCATAACTAGTAAGATACCTTTGTAAATTTTCATTACTCCACCTTGAATTACAGTTTTATACCCATTTGAATCAAGTGCTCCTAATGAAATCAAGTTTTTCCCTAACTCTGGTACATGCCTCACATCAGTTAATATTCTAGCTATCCCATCAAACATTTGTAGTTGTATACTCCCAATCCCAACAATATTACATGTTACATCATTACCCATGTACACAACACCATCATTAATTGATTTATATTCCTTAAACCATTCTTTATGGATACACATGTGGTTTGATGCCCTGGAATCTAACAATCAATGTTGACCATGATTTGACACATTAACTGATAATACTTCATCACTCATACCTGAACCCGATGTCGAACCTGTATCTGTTGTATTTGCCTCCTTCTTCTCTATCGAAGACTCTGCTTTTGAAGTTTGATGTTGTCACTTCCAGTAGTCCTTCTTTAAATGCCTTGATTTTCCACAAAACCAACACTTTAGATTACTCTTCTTCCCTTTCGACTTTGAACGTGAGTCACTCGGCTTCCTGGGGCGTCTTTCTTTCGAACGACCTCTAACCATCATAGCTTCTGATGTAGAGGTTTTGGAATGCGACTTCCTCCTTGTTTCTTCCGATAATAAGGATGCAACTACATCATCAAACTCAATAGTTTCTGATGAACTAAGACTTATAGAAGTAACAAAATGATCCCATGACTCGGGAAATGAGCACAATAAAGTAATAGCTTTATCCTCGGATTGTATTTTTACTTCTATACTTTGTAATTGCACAAGAAGAGTATTAAAAGCATTTAAATGATCAGCAATCGATGTACCTTTCTTCATTCGCAAATCGTACAACTGTTGCTTTAGGAGAATCCTATTGGTTAAGTATTTGGTCATGTACAGTTTCTCCAGTTTCATCCACAAACCAGCAGTTGTTGTCTCCGACACAATATTAAACAGGACATCATCAGCTAGACACAGTTGAATAGCACTTATCACTCTTTCATCCATCTCGACCCACTCGCTATCTGTGATGTTGTAAGGTTGTTTGGACTTGCCCAACAACGCCTTTGCCACACCATGTTGGACAAGCAAATCATGCATTTTTACCTTCCATATCTCAAAATTATTCTTGCCATTGAATTTCTCAATTTCAAACCGGGCACTTTGAGTTTTCGCCATTTGTATCAACAAAAAAAAACACAATAATCTCCAATATCCAACCAGCAATAAAAAAAAAAAATTGCCTATGCCTTTCTGCCTTTGCCTTTAAAACAAAAAACTGCCCTTTGCACTTATACAAAAAAAAAAAAAAAAAAAAAAAAAAAAAAAAATTGTTTGCACTTCACACAAAAAATTCCTTGTGCAACATTACAGCCTTTCCAATGATTCCAACCAAATCACCTTTGTTTAATCGCACATCCTGGAATTGTTTGATTCATAATATTTAGGTCACTCCTAAGTGTATTCCATTCAACTAATAAGCGTGATTAATTTGCCTCCATATGTATAAATTAGCATTACAGACTGCACTGCAGATTGGAATAAATATATACTAGATGCAGAGCATTTAGTAGCAATCATAAACATTGAGATTTCAATGTAACATAACCAGCTACGAGAACCTACTGAAATTACCACATCCATAAACTAATTCATCATACCTCTTAATGGACTGTAATTGGCATGAGCTACAGCTAAGAGAACGCAGCCATGGACTGACATGGAAGACTTGGAAAGGTTAGTGGGTTTGCCCAACATTTCTTGTCCAGGTATATCCAAGAAGTAATTCGCACCAGCAATGTTCTTAAAATTGTGAAAGTTTTTAAAACTGTATGTAATACGCACCAGCGATTTAAAGAACAGGCTCCATGCATTGCTTAAAGCTCTGTTCATTGCTTAACATACCAGGTACGCACGCTCCATGCATTGCTTAACATACCAGGTACGCACGCTCTATGCACCGTTCAGCTCCACGACAAGTTCCCACAGCCGAATTTACATGTAGTTTCCCACACGCCAGCAGACTCGTGGCAGGCAGCAATCAATTAACAGGTTTACGCACCAGCAATACCATATCACCTCCAGCGCCTTGGTCCACCAACGCTCCGGTCAACACAAGTCTGCACTCCCAACAGCAAAGGTCTTCTCCCTTGCTACACTCTCCACGCACCAACAGCAAAACAAAATAGTGCGCACCAGCGATTGCTTCATGCCCGCGCCAGCATAGGGTATACACTGCAGTCACGCACGCAGCGCCTCCAGTCAGCTCCTCCAGGTAGCACCTCCAACATGATCTGATACCAATTGTTGGAATCCAGAGGCACAGCAAATCAATTAAACACACAGCAAAATATCAAACACATATGACACAGTATTTAACGTGGTTCACCCAACCAATCTAGGCTACGTCCACCAAACATAGGCATCAGGAATTTATTAATCAAATTGGAGATTACATAATGAAAACCTCATAAAACTCTCACACGCTTAGCAAACCATCTGAATGGTTGCCTGTTATATAGCATAGAGAATCTAACAGCTCATTAACTCCCTCACATCAAATATAGGAGGCATTAACTCCCTCCCAACAACCTGGAGTTAATCTAGGACCTGAATTCTATTGTTGTCATCAGCTGAGATTTTTTCCTATTTTTCTCCAAACAGAAAATCTCAACAATTAGGTCTTCATTAGATTCTAGGAAGGTCTATCTTGTCCGCAAGATCGACTCATTCCGCGTGACAGGACTACGTAGTGTGCAGTTCCCATAGGAAGCCAGTCCCTCTTGCCAGAGAAAATTGCACAATCTTCCCCATATGATGCCTAATTTGCTGCGTGAACTTGCCTTGTAATTTGATTTTCTTAAGATTGACATTTTCTTGCTGTGAGTGTCCTTTCTATCCCATAGGTACATCGATTGTTGAGCACCTCTCCAGCAGTCATTTTACCATGGAATCTAAGAGAGTTGCATCAAAGGAAACCACTGAGAGCAGTACTAGGGAATTAGTTGAACAAACATCAGTTGGTTTTTCAATATATTTAGATAATCAACTGTTTATAGAGACATGATAATCACTGACATGTCGACAGGTTAAAGATGCTTTTGCAAACAACTTTGAGGCAGAATTAGAGGTATGACACGTTTATCTCAGCATCCAGTAGTCAGGGCTATACAAGGTTTCATGCATGCATCATGCTTTCCCGTGTGCAGATATCATTAACTGGATTATCTCACACATCGATGAGAAGACCATGACATTAAGAAGTGCCAATGGGCAGAAGCTTGCGACCTTCTGGGTAGAATATTTTCAAGAATGTATTTCTTGCCTGAGCTAGTAGAGCACATGGACTCACTCTTCTATGCCACCCAAAACTATGTGAACATAGGTGACATTGTTAAATGTTGGGTGAAAAAGCCATCAAAGTTTCGACAGACACCCACTGATGTGTACAAGACAAAGTCCCTCAGGAAGGCTTACCATCTCTTGGTTATCTTTGCATACAGAATCCAAGGTCAAGAGAGCACTGAAACCTTTCCTGAAGGGTGGGAATTCTTATTAGACCAATTGGTCAATGGTGAGCAACCATTACACTGGTGAGATCTATTCGCTAACAATTGAAGGCCCATGTAGCACATGCTCAGAATCCGCCCAAGGGTGATCGAACAAGGTTCTATATTTCTACATACTGACTAGATGCAACCTGTGTGCAACAACAGTTCCCTGGCATGAACTAGACATGCACACCACAAGAACCTGCCATGCACATCTATTGCAAGTTTCTTTCAGAATGTAGTTATCAAGGAGTAGTGGCATGGATAACTGACCACTTCATTATCCCACTGTAAAATATTATCTATGAAGAAGATCCACCTCGCATGTCATGAGAAGCAATGGAGGCAATAGTAGACATCATAGATTGGTATCCCTCACCAGGTGGCACCTTCATTAGAGTGTTTGGCGGAGAGAAGCCTCCACATGTCTTAACAAGGTATGCTACAAACAAACTCATCATGCAAGAAGTATCATACCATCTTGCTATAGGGTTTTTAGCAACATTTCACAGGAACAAGAAAGTCCCATGGCCCACTCTTCCTTTGTAGATTATATTATATGAGATAAATAAATTGAAAGTAGCAGATGTCTAGGCTAAGGATATAGTGAAATTTGAATTCGTCACTAAGGAATTTAATCCATATGGTCCCTGTAGTATTTGCAAAGATCACAACATAAGGGTTTACTTTCTATGGATCATGGGGGAATTTCATTGGCTAGAGTAGGATCCTTGGAGGTAATGCTAAAATGCCTCCTGACTCCATGATCTGGTTAGTTAAAAAGGTCTCCATAGTATTCTCCACATACAATAGTGGCCTCGGAAGCAACAACAATCCTGTGTGGGACAAGGGAAAGAGGAAGATTGTTCACAGTCTTGAGGGATAACAAAGCTTAAAAATGAAAGTAGATCCTCTTCTCATTGAGGCATCTTTGGCAACATAAGAAAAGAGGAACCAAAGGATGCAAAGAGTAGAGAAGAGAAAGAGAGAAATGCAAAGGTTGTAGGAAGCAAAATTGAAGCTGAAGGAAGAACAAGAGTTGAGGAGGAAGGAATGAGAGGAGAAGAAGAAGTAAGAAGAGGAAAAAAGGAAAGGCATGATGACAGAGGAAAAAACACTGATACAGGTTGAAGAACAGGAATAACTAGCAGCCGAGGAGGAAGGTGAAAAGATGTAGGATCAAGATCTTGCTCAACAGATTGTGTAATTGATAGAAGTAACAAACATGGATATGGAATAGGAGTCGCAACATGAAGATGTTGACCTGATGCTGAGAGCACCACAGGTCATCCCTCAGTTGCCACCATCTCTAACAGCAGAGCCCACCCCGAGCAGGTAAGGAGATGTTGTTTTCCTTGATGATGATCCGGTAATGGTTGCATACAATCTATCATTCGATGAGTTCCAAAAGAGGATTGTACAAGCATGAAGAAATCTCTTCCTGTGTGATCACTCATCACCTACATTCATTAGAGAGAGGGTGATAGTGTCAGACACCAGGAAGCATCCAAATGCCATTACCAAAGCCAACTTGGTGTATGCAGGAGCAACAAGATCAAATGTCCAGTATTTGACAGTCGCGAATGAGCTATTGACACAAAACGTGTAGGCTACCAAGAAAGAGGCAGAACAACTCAAAGCAGTAGGGAAAAATGCATTTTTTGCATTGGAGGAGATGAGAGCAACGAGACTTGCTAAAGTATCAACACTTGGAGAAACCATACAGAATCTTTATGATGGGTTTGTCACCATACATAAAGTAGTTGCCCGTTTGCATGGCTTACAACAGTAGAGCAAAGTGTTTGTTAAAACTCTCAAAAACATACAAGCTACCATTAGCTATGTGAAAGAGTGGAAAATGCAGTACAAGGGGGCCCACTTGACTTAGTAAAGAAAATGAAGCCACAGGACGAGCTCGAGAAAGAGAAGGTTCAAATGTTGATTCAAAACAACAAGTAGCTCGCCTCATTCATTGGCAGCATTCAGGCCTCATATGTACGGATATGCAGTAGTTTAGATGTCTTGGTGAGAACAAACTAGATCCCATCAATCGGTTCCCTCGCCAAAGCTAAACCCAAGAACCAAGTCCTGTAGGAGTTTGAAGAGTACTAAGGAGCATATGAGACTGAATTCCACCAGGGAAGACTTGGAGATGAACATACAAAACATGTAGAATTTCATTGGTGGTCCTGTCAAAGTTAGAAAAATACTTCTCATGCTTAAAAACAAGTTGGATGGAGGTTACAAGACAGTGTAACCAGATGTTGTGGAGGCTAGAGTCCACTTCCAACAAGACACTGTTACATAGTTTGGGGACACCATCACACAATACCAAGCTTGGAACTAATATGTGGCCAAGAAGTAGGAAGTGGAGGTTGTTAAGCTAGACTTCTACCAAATTCCAACATCATAGTGTTGTGTCTTGTTAGGCTATTGAGTTGTGTCTACCCTATTTTTTCTTATATAGGTATAAGTGTAAAATGTAATATTATTTGTAATTATGTTGTAAGTGAAATTATAAGTGTTAATATTGGAATATGAAAAGTCATCATGTAGTGTAATGTGTTATTAGTTGAACAGTCATAAGGGTAGTCCAAAGGTCAAAAATGGAATTTGAAGATTCACCCCTATTGTTATAAATAGAACCTCATAACTCATGTAAGAGGATTTTGGGAGCCAAGCTTTTGTCTAGGCTTAGGACTAGAAAGAGCTTGGGAGCATTGTGAAGAGCCTTGGCTTCTCCATAACATAGAGCGAGTACACTTCTTTGTAGGAGCAAGTGTTCTTGATTGTAATGTTCCACTGTTGGGGCTAGTGGTGATGAATGGTGTATGTATGAATGGAACTTTCACTTATAGTAATAAAATCAAAGCCAACATGTTAGAAAATTATATATTATGGAGTAATGGAACACATAAAATATTGCAGAAATATAAACACAGAAAATGCATAAAAAAAGAGAGACACATATATATGTGGTTCACCTAGTTTGGGCTACGTCCACCCGAACAGCCAGTCCTTCCTTTCTGTTATGCAGCAAAATGAAGAGACATAACCTACAACAGATCCGTTGTAATATCCTCGGTTTTCTCTCACAGTCTCACCTCTCTATTTATCTCTTAGAGAATACACATCTATTACACAGCCTCAAGTACAATGCCCTCATACAAAGAGAGGGGTTTCTTTCTAGGGCAAAAAACCCTAAACTAAACATAAGTTCTATCATCAGGTCATCCACCTAATGAACGGCCCAGATTGACTAGAAATTACTATACTTTTACAAGGCAATTTTACATTTGTTTTTAGCTTTGGGGGCGTTACCCTCGAAACCCTCGTCAGGGGACTGCTGGTCCTCGGACCCCCTAGTTGGGGGGGATCAACCCACCCGAACCCCCGTGGGGGGACAAGTCCCCCCCCCGCACCCCACCTGCGTGGAGGGGTGTACAAACTTCCTGGGGTATACATCCAGTGGAAACAAAGACCTTTGAACAATCATGCTCCACATTCAACAATCTCCCACTTGGAGAATGATTGTAGCAACTCCACCGCTGCTTCATTTGCTAGACAATGACTCCTCTTTGGACTTGGTTGTTTATCATCTTCATTGTCATCCTTGAAGACCAATTAAAACTGAGCATATTCTTAGTTTCTCCCTGGTTACAACTTTTGTTAGCATATTTGCAGGATTCTGGCTAGTGTGTATCTTTTCCAGCTTCAACTCTCCATTTTCCAACACTGATCGTATGAAATGGTACTTGAGCTGTATGTGTTTAGTCCTGGAATGAAATGTTGAGTTCTTTGCAAGATGAATGGAACTTTGTCTATCAATGTATAACGTGCCCATATCATGCTCCTAACCCAATTCACCCATAAACCTTTGTAACCAAATCATTTCTTTACTAGCCTCTGTAGCAGCAAGATACTCTGCTTCTGTTGTTGAAAGTGCAACAACACTTTGGATTTTTGAAACCCAATTGACAGTTGTTCCACCAACAGTAAATACATATCCTGTAGTGCTCCTCTTGTTATCTCTATCCCCTGCCATATCTACATCAACATATCCCTGTAGAGAAGTGTTTGAACCACCAAAGCATAATGCTTGATTTGTGGTACCTTTCAAATATCTGAGAATCCATTTCACTGCCATCCAATGTTGCTTTCTTGGATTGTGCATGTACCTTCTTACAACTCCCCCTGCATGTGCAATGTCAGGCCTTGTGCAGACCATTGCATACATTAAGCTTCCAACTGCTGATGCATATGGAACTTTAGACATATAATCCATGTCTTCTTGGGTCTTTGGGCACATTTCCTTACTAAGTTTGAAATGGCTAGCAAAAGGTGTACTAACTGGTTTTGCATTGTGCATATTAAATCTTTTCAACACCTTTTGTATGTACTCATTCTGAGACAATGGTAATTTACGATTTTTCCAGTCTCTAGTTATTCTCATACCAAGGATTTGTTTTACAGCTCCTAAATCCTTCATTGCAAATGAATTTGCCAATTTTCTATTGAGCACATTTATTTCTTGCATGTTAGACCCTGCAACAAGCATGTCATCTACATACAATAACAATATGATATAGCTGCCATCATTTTGCTTTTTTAGATAAACACAATGATTAGAGTGACATTTAGTATAACCTTGTTTAAACATAAACTTGTGAAATTTTAGATACCACTGCCTTGGAGCCTGTTTTAAGCCATACAAGCTCTTCTTCATCCTGCAAACTAGTTTCTCCTTCCCTTTCACTGCATATCTTTGTGGCTGCTGCATATATATCTCTTCCTCCAAATCCCCATGGAGAAAGGTTGTCTTTACATCTAACTTCTCAAGATGCAAATCTTCAACTGCTACTAGACTTAAAATAGTTCCGATTGAAGTCATTTTAACAACAGAAGAATTTTTTTTATAAAAAACAATACCTTTCTTTTGTGCAAACCCCTTCACCATAAGTCTAGCTTTGTACCTCTGTTTTCCTCCATCTTCTTCCTTCAACCTGTAAACCCATTTATTCTTCAATGTAGTTTTTCCTATAGGCAAACTGACTAAGTCCCAAGTCTAGTCATGCATTAAGGAGTCCATCTCTTCTTCCATGGCTACCTCCCACTTCTTCCTGCTTTCAACCTACATTGCTTCTTCATAACATTCGTGTTCACCAGAATTAGTCAACAATAAATAATATAATGAAGGAGAGTATCGTTCAGGCGATCTACTTATCCTTGTAGATCTTCTAACACCACTTTTAGGTGTTTGGGGTGCTTGTTGCCGTTGTTGATTGTTCTTATTTTCAGGCACCTTTACTTTTTCAATGATTTCATCAAGAACTGTGTATTCCTTGTTTTCTTTTTCCTGTTTCTTTTCCTGCAACTGATTCTTATGCAATACCTTTTCATTGAATATTACATCTCTACTCGTAATGATTTTGTGATTTTCATAATCATATAAGCGATAACCAAAATCATTAACACCATATCCAATAAAGGTACATTTCTTTGACTTTGCCTCAAGCTTTGTTCTATTTTCCTTTTACCTGTCCATGATTCTCTGAACACGACATCCAGGAACTTGAAGCCCTCTATTTATAGATAAACAACAGTATCTACAACATCTGCCCAAAACTGTAAAGGCAATCCTGCATGCAATCTCATGCACCTTGCACGCTCCATGATTATTCTATTCATCCTTTCTGACACACCATTTTCTTGTGGTGTTCTTGGAACTATCTTCTCTCTGCGAATTCCATGCTCTGAATAGTACCTATTAAACTCTTTGCTGCAATATTCACCTCCATTGTCTGATCTAAGACACTTTAATTTCTTTCATGTCTCAATCTCAACCAAATCTTTCCATTTCTTGAAAGTATCAAATACGTCGGATTTATTCTTAATACAATAAATCCAAGTTTTTCTAGTTTCATCATCAATAAAAGTAACATAATAACGAGAGCCACCAAGAGATGATACCTGAGCAGGTCCCCATACATTTGTATGCACAAGCTCTAATTTTTCTTTCTTCTTTTCTTTCCCAACTTTGAGAAATCTGATTCTCTTCTGTTTTCCATAAATGCAATTCTCAAAGAAGTCCAAATCAACATTCTTCAAACCCGGCAAAAAATTCCTTGAGTGAAGAATCTTCATCCCCTTTTCACTCATGTGTCCGAGCCTATGATGCCATAATGCTGCATCCACTCCTTTGGAAGTTAAAGCATTAATAGAGTTAGAAATACCATTGCATAAATAAAATGTATCAACATTTTCACCTTTTGCTATTACTAGGGCTCCTTTGGTGACCTTCCAGGCTTTATCTGTGAAAGTTGTCACACAACCTTCATCGCTAACTGCCCTTTTGAAATCAGATTTTTCTTTAGCTTTGGAACATGCCTTACCTCCTTTAGTAGCCATTGGTTTCCATTCTATTGTTTTACAAGAACCTTACCCATTCCAACAATTTTACAGGGTTTATTATCACCCAAATGAACTTGTCCAAAATATCCTTGAACATAGTCATGAAAGTATTTCTTATCAAGTGTGGCATGGAATGAGGCCCCTGAATCTACCACCCAGGAATCAGTGATATTTTCGAAAGAAAAATCAAAGCATCTTGTAACACCTCACCTAGCACATTTGCTTCATGATTGTTTTCTTGCTGTGCATCTCCTTCTTTTCCCTTCCGAGATCTACAGTCTTTCTTTAGATGTTCTTTCTTTCTGCATTTCCAACACACTATCCCCGATCTAGACTTTGATATGCTTTCCTTGATTTACTGCGATAACCTGAGCTCTTTCCTCTTTCCATTTTTCTTCCCCTAGACTCTGTACTCAAAGCATTACCTGATGTCTCACCTGAGATTTTCCATCGCATTTCCTCACTAAGGACAGCACCGACAACATCATCAAACTTTAAAGTACTAGATCCAGAAACAGAGTTACTAATGGCCATTACTAAACCATTCCAACTTTCTGGCAATGAGCACAAGAATAACTGAGCTCTAACTTCATCATCAAAGTGTACCCCTACAGAACATAACTGACTTGTAATAGTATTAAAATCGTTTACATGGTCTGCAACAGATCCACCTTCCGACATCTTCATATTAAATAATCGCTTCATAAGAAATACCTTGTTTGAGCCGAGGGTTTTTCATATAGTTTCTCCAACGCCTTAATCAAACCCTCTGTCATTGTTTCCTTCAAAATGTTGAAGGCGACCGATGCTGCGAGACACAATCTTATTGTTCCAAGTGGCTTTCTATCGAGAAGGTTCCATTCTTCATCTGTCATACCCGTCGACATCTTTGTTTTTCTACCCAATGGTAGCTACAGATCTTTTTGATACAAATAATATTCCATCTACATATTCCACAGCGAGAAGTTTTGGCCGTTAAATTTCTCAACCCTAAACTTACCATCTTCTGCCATTGCTCCACTCGAACGAGGAACCCTTCTTTCCTGTGAGTTTATCAGCCAAATAGACCTTCGGCTCTGGTACTAGTTGTTAGAAAATTATATATTATGGAGCAATGGAACACATATGGTTCACCTAGTTTGGGCTACATCCACCCCGAACAACCAGTCCTTCCTTTCTATTATCTAGCAAAATGAAGAGACACAACCTACAGCAGATCCACTGTAATATCCTCTGTTTTCTCTCACAATCTCACCTCTCTGTTTCTCACTCAGAGAATACACATATATTACACAACCTCAAATACAATGCCCTCATACAAAGAGGGGGGTTTCCTTCCAGGGCAAAAAACCCTAAACTAAACATAAGTTCCACCATCAGATCATCCGCCTAATGAACGACCCAGATTAACTAGAAGTTACTATACTTTTACAAGGAAATTTTACATTTTTTTTTAGCTTCGAGGGCATTGCCCCCGTAACTCTTGCCGAGGGACCGCTGGCCCCCGGACCCCCAAGCCGGGGGGATCAGCCCCCCCAAACCCCTGTGTGGGGGACAAGTCCCCCCACACCCCCCCCCCCGCGTGGAGGGGTGTACAAACTTCCTGGGGTATACATCTGGCTGAAACAAAGACCTCTGAACAATCATGCTACACAATCAACACAACATGCTTTCATGCATATGCTGTAAATATAATAGGACTATTCTTGTTGTATTGGCAATGTATGTTATTTAACTTACACATATGCTTATGAACTATTTCATTTGCATTTGTACGAATCTTGTTGAATGTGTGTTGTTGTATTAACTCATCACTTTAAATTGTGTACTATTCCACATCTTAGCTTCCTTTTCCCTTCATGTGTTGGAACCTTCATGCATCATAATTGACTCTCCACAGGGTCACACACTTGCTCTCACCCAAAGTTATCATACTTCCCTCTACGCATTTCTGTAGTCAAGGCATAACATTACCACCCGTTGTTAGGACTCCTACTCTAAACGGTGTGAGGTATAGTTGGGAATTTATATTGGGGAGATCCCCTGAATGTTTGCGGGTCTATCACCGTCAACACAAGCCATTCCTATTCTGGAATAGAAGTGCGAAGTTGTTTCCATAGATTTTATTACAAAGATGCCAAGGATTCCAAGAAAACATGATGAAATCATGGTAGCGATGGACAAGTTGAGCAAGGTGGTTCACTTTGTGCCTTCCAAATCTACAAATTTAGCTAGTGAAGTGGCACAAGTCTTCGTAAAGGAAATCATAACATTGCATGGAGTTCCCAAAAAGATTGTCTCAAATAGAGATGCTAAATCTGCCTCAATGTTTTTGAAAGAGTTGTTTGTAGGCTTGGGAACATAGTTGGAATTTAGTATGACTTATCATCCTCAGATGGATGGAAAATGTAATATCCCAAACAAAATATTTGACTAATTTTTCATAAATTTAACCCAACCAAAATTTCTCCAAAAATATTACCATTCACTTAATAGAAAATTCCATGTAAAATATAACAAATAAAGTGCATGCAATTCAATAATACAATGAACATAAATAATCTCAGATTTTATTATAATAGAGAATTGGGTTTACATGCTGATACAACAAAATCATTGAGATGGAAAATTGGACTAAAGAATCTGCTCCAATGCTATATTGGCCCTCAAAAACTGAGCTAAAATTCCACTGCTAAGCTCTCATGTGAATCTTGGATGAATTCACTAAGGGGAGATAGGTACTTTCCAAATCTCACTTAATCACCCAAGGGTTTCCATCCTGGGGCTATATATGGAATAGAGAACCGAGTTCTCAAACCTCTCATACAAGAAGAAAGATCGAATTCAAGGTTTCCTCTAATGGCCTCCTCCTCCTCTTTTTATATATTTGATGGCCCGTGTAGTAGCTCCTATTTTATTATTATTTTAATCACTAAGGACATTTCCCTCAATTAAAATATATTTTTGATGTGGGAAAATGGTGAATTCGCCACCATGCCTCCTTGTGCCCCTGAAAATCCCCACTAACCATCTCATCATGTAGATATTCTCATTTTGGTTCCAACGAGTTGTTACACTAAGGAGTTTTTTCAAGTATTCCTCTCAGAATGCCACCTTAAGCGTAATTAAGTGAGTTAGGTACAATAATAACCCCATTTTATGGGAATTATCAGAATTTAAATTGAATGAGAATCGAGTTGTGCAGAATCACTACAAAATCAATCATGATGATGGAATATGGAAAGTGAGCTCCGCTAGACACCATAAAACATATCCAAAATCCCTTGGGCCTGCGGATGATGTAAACCTGCACCTGTGACCTATTTTCCTCCAACCCTTAAAGTTCATCCTAACCATTCCATAAGGAACACCAGAAAAAGGAACATCACAAATCATCCCACCCCAAGATTGCTTGTTCTCAAGCAATCCAAACCTATGGACCAGTTTGGTGGCCCAATGCAATTGAGACCCAATGCCTGGATCCCATACAAACCACCTGGTGATGTTATGCCTATGTGTTAAATCACCATGAATAGACCCCTCAATGCCCAGATCCTAGACCAATCTTTGATTGTCATCAACAAACCCTCATGAATCCCAATTCCACCAAGAATAGACATCAATGCTCCATGCCTCCCTTTACATCGTGCTCCAGACTGAAAATATCATGCTACAAATAGGATACCAACTCATGATCTCCCACCAATCCATCCCATGGGAAGGATCGAATGCACATGCACCTATATATGGTACAAGTCCACTGAGATGCACCATGCTTAATGCATGCAACTCTACACAACCAATTAATTGGATATGTCTAGGAATCCCTACCTCTCTCCCCATAAGTGGGAAACCTATGCTACACATCTTGTCAACGAACTCCTGGAGACGATTGTGACTTGGAAATACTGTAGCTTTGCTAGCTATCGCTGCATCTAATTGCACCTCGTCAGTGGGTAAACCCAAAGATGGATGCAACACTATCTTCAAAATAGCCTCCCTCATATGAACAAAAACTCCATGTTCCACTAATCCACTCGTCACCTGCAAAAATTTCCTCTCAAGTTTCAATGCCTCCTGAGGACTGATGTATACAAATATTACCTCCCTGGTGGCTACCTGCATCCCATAAATGGATATCCCCAAGGATTTCAACTCATCCTCCTCCATCATGTGCTCAACATGAGCCAACAGTTGACTCTCCAAAGATGGCCCATCATGTGCATTATTCTCCACTATGTGTTTCTCATGATGAATGAGTACAAGATGTTGCTCATAAATCTCCTCTACCAAAAATGGATGAATCTCTGAGCTTTTGTTAACAACTCCCCCTAATTTCTCATGTTCCTTAGAGGTGTCCAAGGACTCAACTGTAGAAGAATAATCCTCATCCTGAAATTCAGAGGGAATCTCCTCCTGATCTCCCCCTGTTGTCTCCTCTGTTCCACCCATGCATAAGTGGTTAGGTCCCTAAGGTTCCTTGCAAATGAAGAAAAGACCCTTCCTCCTCAAGTCATTCTTGCTGCATGACCCACCAAACCTGGGAAGCTACTCCCTGGTCAACTGTCTCCTGAACAACTCAATATTCTGCTCAACCAACCTTTCGGCTAGTTCATAAGAAATAGGTGAGACCAATCGTTCTCTCCTCCAAAGGGTCAACAATCTAGTTCGCAACTCCCTAAAAATGGTGTCACAACCTCCCATACATTAAGAAAAAATGAACTACATGTGTGTTATGACTATATCAGGATGATGTTTCCTAATACTAAAGAAACATTGGAACATGTTTAGGATAAAATCGTCACACTCTAGGTCAAACATGAGGTCATAAGATCTAACCAAGGTTGTGACTTCTAGAATCTCTAGTCTCCTCTGAAAGGTAGGTCCCTCACTATTATCCAAGTCGTGAAAGGTCTCCAATAACATTCTGAAGGCTCTCCCGATAATGTCATCATTGTAAGGAGGTATGGGTTCAGTCAACATAATGATACTAATAATACAAGAGGCAACTAGAATTTTGACCCCTACACAAGGATTCTCCAAAAAATTGTGTTGTGTGAGCGGAAGCATGGCTGGTTTTAGAGCCCAAATCAAGCTCTTCCCATATGACTGATGCACCTTGGAGATGAGTAAGCCAAGTTCTTCTAATTTGAGAAGGGATTTTTTTTGTAACCCCCGTGCATCTCAAATTTGTTCCAAGTGCATAAATTTTGAGTCCCAATTCATGTTATTCTTGAGGTTTCTCTTGTTGTAGCATACAAAGTATTTCCCTGGAAAAGGTTTCGTTGATTGTTGTTGTTATTTTATTAAGGGTATTTATAAAGGTTTCATCCATGGTTTAGCCCAATGCCTTCAAGTACATCAAAATTGTAACAACCCCGAAATAAAAACACATAATTAATTAGATTAATCTAGCAATTTATAATCAACATGCAATTTTCAACTAATTAACATCACAGTTCAAAACTATAAGTAGAGATACTTACCTGTGCTCAGGTTGAATGCTAGTTGAAGTCTTCCAACTGCAACAAGGTTTTGGGGACGACTCTCCACCCAACCGTAGGCTCAGTTGCACAAAATCTTGGTACAACTAGGCACCCCCGAGCCATCAATCAACATACTACTATCAGGGAATCCCTTGTCTTAGAACACTATTCTCCCAAGAGAATGGATGGTGGAATCATGGAATGATGTAATACCTCTCATCTTCCTCACCATCTATTAAATAGAGTAAACATTAGAAGGGGAACCACATGCACACACTCCATGTGTCAACATGCAACTTGCCACTTTCTTGTTTTATTCTTTTGTTTTTACTTTTTGATAGTTTTACTGGTTTTTACTATTTTTCTTGTTTTATTTCTTATATTTATTTAAAGCATGTAATTAATTTATTATTATTATTTATTGTTTATTATTTAATATTTAATATTTAATATTTTTATTATTTATTATTTATTATTAAGTGACATTACATTGATTTTGTTATTTATTACGTCATGTAACAGTCCTGGCACCCTTTGTTGAACTAGTATAACCAGCAGGCATCAAAAGTTTCACAAAACCCAGGAAATCCCAAGGAATCTCTGTCCTTTTTCCCACTTTCGGAATCAAGCATAAGCCTCCTCTGTCTGTATCCTAGTCCAAGGCTAGCCCCAAGGCTTGAGCCTGACTCAGACCTCATCTACCCCAAGGCAGGCATCCGGTACAGTGCTCAATGTCATCAGCGACTCGCAAGGTTGGCCCACTACCTCCACAAATCACTCAGGTGCACAACCCCAGGCATTGAAGTCCTTACACCCCCACCAGACTTTGACATCCCATTACAATACTAGGCACCTAGCCTAGAACATCAGGCACTTGGCCTCCTCAAGATGGCCCCATAGCCCTTCAAGAGCTACACAAGACAAAGGGACCATTGGCATATGTAGTGTTGATTGAATTTGTCCCCAGCCCATATGGTGTTACATATTCTCCCTCACAAGTATGGGCTCCTACGAGATCATCAAATAAACCAGCCCTCTCGGCCCATTTGTGATTTCTTGTCAATCACCACATCTCAATATGCAACCAATGCATTAGCTATACCATCATAGTATCATAGAAAATAATCCACATGCCAAGTCTTGCATGTCATCATGAGTACATTCATCATTGTTAATTGTAACATTATGAATAATAACGAACTGAATGCTCATGCATGTCATAAATTTGCATGCAACTATCATATGTTTTACCTCATGAAATACCATCTTAAGTTATAACAACAACATATTTGCATCAAAGACATATCATGAGTTCACATAATAAATGAACCACATGTCAATAATCTCATATTATAGCATCATAATTCCTATGCCATGTTATGCATATCATATCCATCATGAATATTCAACATTAAATACCTATCATCACATAGTAAATGAATATGTCAATATACCTCAACATAACGTCATAATGCCTATGCATATCATAATCATAATAAGGATACATCATCACTATTGTAACAACTATATAAATATGAACCACATGGGCATGATCACCCTCATACCATCACATCATGAAACATCGTCAATATGAGAAACATCTCAATACTTATCAAATATAGAATAATACTCTATAAGCATTCTTATCATGATTCATCAGAAAAAACAATTTCAGTTACTTGTACAAACATCGAATATCAACTACGAACTAAGATTATTAAACATCCTTTCAGGATCTAGATTATCTCACCAATACTATTAGTGTCATGTTTTCATCAAGTTTTCAATTACTTTTCAATAATCATTCCCACTTTTTCCAACTACTAAGTTGACCATTTACACCATAGGCATATTCATTTCAAGTACAAAATTTTAAATGAGCCTCATCATCTCGAGCCATAATCTCTCATCATGTATTATTCCTTCCTCAAGGAAATTTTAGTGAAATTCATTGTAAAGATATTACTGGTTGTATAATCATTTAACTCATCAATATCAAGTTAAAATTCCATGATCACTATACATATTTTTTCTTATCGAAATGGCACACATACAAGAGGTCATCCTTATTTAAGTCTTATGTTATGCTTAATGTACCCGCATGAGGGCTTGTTGCTCCCTGGTAACAACTCTGAATTTACACCACTATTTTCTCACACCTTCACCAGATAGCCATTGTCTCTTTAATTAACTAGACTAGTTTTGCATGTATGCCACTTCATATTTAATGGTCTCTTTTACAAGTTCATTCCAAGCTTTAATTATACATTATCAAGCACATAAAATGCATATTGATTGCTTTGTGGACTCATCAGAACTACCATAATTTTATTATCATCTTTGTGAAAATCAATGTGTTGCAACAAGCATATAAAGAGGTCTCATCCTCCCATTTTAGACTAATGATCGGTTGTTTTTGTGTGCCTCACCCAAAACAATTATTTTAAATGTGAAGAATGAGGTTGAATAATTCAAATATTCATATCAAAAAAAAAAAATTATAATTGTAAGATCTGCGAAATTCCAAAAAACACAAACAGAAGATACAAGGGAAAGCGACTATATACAATGAGGGTTAGAAAATCTATATACAAAGAATACAATGCAACTGATTTTTTTTTATATTTGAAATAAATTGAGCGGTAAAATTTCTGAAGATTCACTCTACTCTAATCAGCTGAACTGTCTATTCTATTAAATGTTCTCTAATATGTTAGCTTGTGCAGCCTTAATGTCAACTTTATGTTGTGGTCCTGCCTATAACTATTTTTTTTCTTTTATATGATGATATGAGTGGTATTTATCAGCGGTATGCCCATGTTGGCGGCACTCTTTTCGTATAAAACACAAGCAATATTTATTGTACATGTAAATAGAAAATGAAACATTTCATCCCAAAAACAAATGAAGATTTCCAATGGATGAAAATCTCATTATTTTTCTTACCTTATCGTATTTTTTCAAATTTATCATTTGCTAAATTTTCTTCCTTGGGCATCAACCTTGAGTCATAGTTTTACTTTTCCCATTGCTGAGAGATAGACTATGATTGAAAATGATGATACAGTGTGGGTTGGAGCATTTATCAGATTATATAGTGTGGGTTGGAGCTTTTGTATAATTTGAGTGATAACAATGCCCTTTATAACACTTATCACTAAGTGATGAAATCATTTTCTTCAAATCTAGAAGCTCTTGGGCCAATACCCATGATCTCAAGCATATAATGCAACCTTGCATTTACTTCGTGCATCCCACATATCCATGCATACCTCAATGCATCATCAAACATAATTTTTTTTGACCTATGAGTGTCTTACTCACTTATTCAATCTATTGTCCATCACGAGAGCTCACATATGCATAGTCTATATATTTCTAAGTTCTTTACCCAATCTTATGTGCTGGTAGTTTGCTGCCTTAACCATAACCCGCTTGGGTATTTATGCAATATATGCATTAAAATAAAAATATAATAAAAAAGGTATAAAGTCTGCTCAAGGATTTTTTTTTTAATTTTTTTCCAATTTCTTAAAGTCACTTGATGTCTGCAAATAGCAATTTAAACTCACAAGAAGGCAGAAGAGATATTAAGGTGGCTCAGCCAAATTCAGAACTTGAACTTCTCAAGGTGCAACTAAGTACAAATAATCAAGCAAGAAAATTAATGACTTGTCACTTGTTGACTGATCTAATTTATATTTAAAATGCTTTCTTGTATCATGTCTTTATTCATATAGCATAGCTCATCCAGTGAAGAAATCCAATGAACAGTCTCTGCAAACTTTCCCCTGACAGGTTTCTTTTAGTTTCCCATGTTTACTATTATAACATAACCACTATTTTTCAAAAATATAACCTTTATTATAAGTAAACCTCTAAGAGTGCCTAAAGTCTCCTAACCTTTCAATTTGGGGAATACCATTATAATATATATATAAGTTATTCTAGGAGAATATGCAAAAACTCGTTTAAGTCCTGAGAACTTTTGCCGTTCAATACAAGAAGGAATCTTGTTCATAATTTCCCAAAACTGAGGAATCAATGAGAGGTCAATCGGAAAAATATTTTGAAGTACATTTCCTTCAACCAAAATTAAAACCAAGGCTTAGAGAAAAACGTTTGCAGAGGGTGGAAGGCTTATTATAGCCTGGGATAAGTATAGGGATGCAAAATTTCTGATTTAGAAGAAAAGAAGAAATTGGTCAGTGACGATTTCCATTATAATCTCTATGTGGAGTATGGAGAGAAGTATTTTTTCATAAAGTCATAGAGATTGAGGAGATATAGAAGGGCTTCATCCTTCACACCTTAGGTCAAAGAAATTAGCCCCATCCCTATGAATGACCTATTTACTTTGTAGAAACTACTAGAAGAAATATTTGATGGAACTCTCTAATCTCCACCCGCTCTGTAATCAGGACCTCTACAAAGTCAATATTTGTACTAAACAAATCACTAGAGGACAAAACATAAACTCCAAAGAAAATTATCCATCATACAATTTCCAAGAAGATCCATGAAATCTGATGAATCCCTGGAATTTCACTCTAAATTTCAAACTTCCATATTAATAATACAAAAGCATTTAAATGTAATCATTCATTGAGACCTTTCGAGAATTGGATAAATATATAATAGCTAGATTGGAAGCAGAGCATCCCATGGCTGAAAATGATTTTGCAACCGATGCAGCTAAACAATAAGAATAGAGAGTCTGATGGAGAATTTATTATGTATGATGAATATTTAGCCTACAACTCCCATGAAGTTCCTTTACTTGTGATTTTAGATGGCCAATAAATTGAAGCAGATACCAAAATATGGAAGATTTAAAGCTCTGTGGGTAGCTTCATGGACACTAATAAGACCAACATCTACATTTTGTAACATGAGCAATGTGAAACAGGCATGCAACCCATTATTTTAAATCGTAACCCAATGTGTCAATCTTCCGCAGTGGATGGAATTTACAACGACACTAAAAGAGAAACGATTAAGATGGTTGACTCGATGACCAAGAAATCCATTGACAATAAGGCAAAGCTAGATATTGGGATTTCAAAGAAGAATGATGAACCATGTAAACAAAGATTTGGAATTTAACAACGGATTAGCGATTCCAACATTAATCAGAATCAACTGCAATTTTTGTTTATCAGATTTGGTTGTGCAAGAGTATTCCAAATCAATAGATTATATGTGCAATTTATTGAGATCGTGAACATGGTTGAGTTAGTTGAGTTGTTGAGCATATGTTAAATGTCCCTCCTGTTATGGTTTGGCACATGTGGTGGGTGTAGCCTTTATTGTGACCTCAATGATGAATTCGATGCTTGATAGGCTTGGTCTTTGGAGAGGTTAAAGACTGTGCTACAAGAACAATGTTTATGATCTGATATTCACTCTATGAGTGACATCAGTTGAAGATTTATTAAACAAAGGTATTACAGATTCATGTTGGTGTGTGTTCTGTGTTATTTAAGAAACAGATCGATCAGATTTCCAATAAACAGACAATAAAATGGAAAGACAGTAGAGAAATACAGTAAGAAAACATAAAGACATAAGAATTTTAATAAGGAGTTCACCCTATTCTCCAGGGCTACATCTTTGGTCCAGCTTTTAGTGGTGGCCTGGTTTTATTGTGCCTTTAAGCAGATAATTACAGTATAGGGACTCAATGTGATTTCTCCTGAAGCAGGTTTTGCTTGGCAGGGTGGTTCTTGGATTCCCCAAGCCATTGGAGTACACAAACTCTTCTTCTTCCTACCAGCTCTATGACCTTCTGGTCTACAGTAGAAAGAGCCAAATGTGGTGCTCAGTCTGGATAGATTCCTCTATGGGATGGCTTGAATCTCTCAAGCTCTCTGGTGTTCGATGCTACCACTGGTCAGCTTGACCCTCTGCCTCTTTCTGCTTTTGCTTCACTGTCTTCTTTCTCTGTGTATTCAGTCCTCTCGGGATTCTAGTCTTTATATCTTCCTTCTTCGTCTCTTGGACTTCACTGTGTATTATGTCTATGTTCATGGATTTTAGCCATTAGTTCTCATCCTTGTTTGGTTCCTCTTCCGCCTCTATCGATTCACCTTTTGCAGCTGCACTTGGAGTTCCCTGTTCGACGTCATCATGAACACTTAGGAAGTGGCCACATGTCCTCCTCTAAACAGCGCTAGCATGCTTTGTTGGTTCGTTTCTTCAATTATGTCATGGATGAAGTCATTCCTCCACTGTGGCAGTCAAACAGATTCCAAGTATTTACAAATCATGATTGTTGGAGAGGTAAATCCCCTCTACGGATAGAGGCGATCCCTACTAGCCCAAAGGGGGTCTAGCAACAATCAAACAATGCTACACTGCAGGTCCCTAGTTGTAATTAACAAGTGGGTAAGAGAAACCTACTTGGATTCCAACACTATGTTTGTCGAAGAGATGATCCTCT
>APFE030122926.1:119911-171934 GCA_000404065.3 Pinus taeda | reverse complement strand
GTCATCTATCTTTATTAACAGGAAATAGAGTAAGGTACAACCGAAGTCCTGACGCTGAGTCCTTCTCTAGAGGGTCCAGCCAGCATATCTTCCAAGCATTCACCTTTGAAGCAAATCTCCAAGTCAAAGAGGTCTCTCTCTCACATACAAGGCAACAAGCTCATGACCTTCCTCAAGCTCAAAGCAATCCTCACACAACACACCAAATGCCTACAAAGAGCAGCACTAATGCACTAAGAATTCCCCAATCAAAGTCTATATGTTCCAAACTAGCTGCTCATGGGCAATGGAGGAGGCTTATAAAGGAGAAGGAGTCTCCATGAATAGGTAAAGGATGAGCTTTCCCCCAAGATAAGTGGATGGTCAGTCGAACAGACATGCCAGAGAACGGATGGCAACCTCAACAATGCTAACAACCAAGTCTGGAGGGATCTGGAAGGTTGGTTGTTAGAACAAATTCGCCCAAACAGGATTAGCGCGGGTGAGACACTGAGCTGGCGCGCTGACATCGCAGATCAACTATAGAGGAGGTCTGGTCAGCGCTCAACAGTACAGACGGAGAGCGTGCTGTCTGTAAAATTCGACCGGCGCGGAAAACACGTGTGCTTCCGCGCTGGCAGCGCAGCAGTAACACTAACCTCCGCCTGTCAGCGCGGTTATTTAATAAATAGACGCGATGATTCATTTAACTTAGGCAAAGAGGGTTTTTTAGCCATTTTAAGGAGCATGAGCATAGGTGAATGTGGTTTCACAACACAGTAGGGAGACTGACATGATGGCGGTGACATTTTACTGTGTAACAATGATGTATTACTTTGTCGATTCTACTTCCTCCATCGGGCGTGATCTCAACCGTCCGATCTGGAGCCTCCAGATCCGACGCCATACGCATGTCCCACACGGTTGACTTGGTCGACTGATAAAGTGCAATCAACGATGGTTTTTTCTCACCTCTACTTGCCATGCGTCGAGCGTTGAGTGGGATCGCTCTGCTTCCATCCAAAACTTCTTACCATTTGAGGGCGCCCCGATCAATACCGCTTTTTTCCAGAGTGCGGGTCCCACCTTCATACATTTAGTGCTTTTTTGCCTTTTCTGCCCACAGTTCTCCAGTTCGCCATGCGTCCGTGTGCTCGGGCTTCCTCCATTTCAGCCTAGTTTTCCCAGTGATGCGCGATTAGCGCTAATTGCGCATCAAAATCCACCTCCTTTTCCCTATCCGGGGCTCCCAAGGGCTACTTTGAGCTCCTGTGCAGTCTCCATGGGCCTTGGTCAGTGCACATTGACCGTGGTTCTCGTCGTTCCACGCTGGATGCCATTGCCACTGGTTTAGGGGTGTTTTTTATCATGGTTTTGAATTCTTTAGAGATTTGTCCCAACCTGATACCGTCATGGTCCTTTGACAGTGTTTTGTGGATCCAATTTGGATCACGACCTTCCCACTGAAAAAGCTTTTGGACCACCAAAAGTTGGTTTTCTTTCAAGCATCAACTAAGTGAGGATATTGTTGTCTCACTTATCCAATCTCAATCCACTTTGCACTGCTCAGCTTCAAACCTTTGAGTCCAATTCTGAGGTGCTCAACATCTCCTCTTCACGTCATCCTCACCTTCCTATCCAAGACTGCGTCTTCCTACAATTCATTAAGATATTCAGGTAGCAGGTCATCAATAAAAGGCAATTAAATTTTCTCTTCAGGATCCTCAATCATTGAAGGTTCAAACAATCTCAAGAAATTTGCATTTACGACTGAGTAAATGTGCATGTAATCTAGTAGATCAAGGCGAAAAGAATTTTCACCAATCTTCTTAAGTATACTAAAAGGTCCATACCTAATAGGCTTTAGCTTTTTACCTTCACCTTGCATCCTGTCCTTGCTGATATATAGCCAGAGCTCGTCTCCAACTTGAAAACTATGCTCCATCTGATACTTGTCGTGCCTAGCCTTGTATTTGGCTTGGCTCTTTTCTAGCTATTCGTGTACTGCGTGGTGGATCTCCTAGATCTATTCAATGAACCTAGTTGCCTTGTCCACATCACTGTGCCCATCAACCATGGTATCTTTACCAAAGACAAAATCCAAAAGGGATCTTGGTATGAAACCAAAACAGGTCTCGAAAGGAGATTTATGTGTAGAAGAGTGTTTTGCTCTGTTGTAAACATGTTGCACATAACACAAGTGTTCATCCCAAAGCTTAGGATGTTTGCTGCAATATCCCCTGAGTAACTGGATCATTGTCCTATTAACTACTTTTGTCTGGCCATCGGTTTGTGGATGAAAAGTTGTTCTTTTCTTCAGCTGGGTGTCCATCAGTTCCCATAGGCTTGACCAAAACTTCCCCACAAATCGGGTGTCTCGATCAGATACAATAGAAGTGGGTAATCCAAAATGAACCCATACATGTTCAAAGAATAATTTTGCAGTTTGTTTAGCTGTAATTTGTTTATTACAAGGTATCAAAATACACATTTTGTTGAACCTATCCACGACCACATATAGATAATCATGACCCTTCCTAGATTTAGGCAGTCTTCCAACAAAATCCATGGAAACACTTCCCCAAGGGTGAGAAGGAATTGGTAAAGGAATGTACAAGCCTAGTTTTCTATTGTTGGGCTTGATTTTAGCACACATAGTACACCCTCTTACATATCTAGAAAGTGTCTCATTCATTTTCGACCAATAACAAAATCTTTGCAGTTGTGCAACTGTTTTACTTACCCCAAAGTGACCTGATATCAGAGAAGTGTGTGCCTCTCTAATTATCTTTACTCTCTCTATTTGTGGAATGCAGAGTTTCCCACAATGATATAAGATTCGTTCCTTCACATGATAGTCCAATTCTTCTACCTTTTTGCCTTGACTCAAAGTTGCATATACATCTTTCAAGTCTATATCTTGAGCATATTGTTCAATGTAACTTTCATGTAGTACAAAATTATGCTTAAGTATAGTAAATGCATTTATAATGGGTCTAGATAACATGTCTGCAACTTTGTTGTGTATGCCATTTTTATATTTGATGACTAGATGAAACTATTGTAGAAACCCATCCATCTGTAATGTCTTGATTGCTGCAACTTAGTTTGAGAGTGTAGATATTGAAGTGGTTGATGATCAATATGTATTAATGTCTCTTTTCCCATTAAGTAATGTTTCCACTTTTTCACACTCTGAACTAATGCATACAATTCCTTATCATATGTAGGATAGTTAACTACTGCAAGATTAAAAGTCTCAGAATAATAACATATGGGTTTACTGTGTTGTGTCAACACTGCTCCCATGGCATAGTCACTGGCATCTGTTTGGATTTCAAACGGTCTTTGTAGATCAGACAGTGCTAATACAGGTGTTGTACTGATCTTTTATTTCAAGGTGTCGAAGGCTTTCTGATGTTTGCCTCCCCACTGAAACACCTTGTTCAATCCTGTCAAAGCATGTAAGGGAGCTGCAATTGAGGAAAAATTAGAAATGAAATTCCTCCAATATTGTACTTCTCCAAAGAAGCTTCTCACTTCTGTAGCAGACTTGGGTTTATGCCAATTTATAATGACTACCACTTTAGAGGGATCTATTTTCAATTCACCACCCCCTACTATATGACCCAAATAATTTAGAGATGTTTTGCCAAACTCACATTTTGAGAGTTTAACATAAAAATTTTCTCTTTTCAAAACATCTAATGTCTGCTTAACATGCTTTAAGTGTTCTTCCCATGTTTTACTGAAAATTAGAATGTCATCCAGTTACACAATAACAAAATCATCAAGAAAAGCCCTGAGTACGTCATTCATTAATCTCATGAAAGTAGCAGGAGCATTAGTCAAGCCAAAAGGCATAACCAGCCACTCATACAATCCCTGCTTTGTTTTGAAAGAAGTCTTCCATGCATCTTGCTCTACAACTATGACCTGATGGTATCCATTGTGCAAATCCATCTTGGTGAAATAAACAACTTCCTTCAATTGATCTAAAATATCATCTATGCAAGGAAGGGGATAATTATTTTTTATTGTTATCTTATTCAGTGCTTGGTAATCGATGCACATTCTCCATGAGCCATCTTTCTTTCTCACCAAAACGATTGGCAACCCACATGGTGATGTGCTAGGGTTGATGAATCCCTTCTCGAGCAACTCTTGCACCTGCTTCTTGATTTCAACATTCTCTAAAGCAGACAACCTGTACATCCCAATGTTAGGCAATGGAACATCTTGTTGCAAAATAATATCATGTACTATTTCCTTTTTGGGTGGTATACCTTTAGGTTCCTGAAACAGGACATCATACTCTGAAACAATATTTTCTATATCAGCTTGCTGCTAAGCATTACAACCCTCAAATACATTAGTTTTATTAGGTTTCTTTTCCTTTACAACCATTAGTAAGAATTGTTTGCATGAATTTATCATTCTTTTCAACTGCCCACAATTTATGAGAGTATAATTATTCTTAAGCTTGTGAGCTCTTACAAAGTATTCAATTCCATCTTTAACAAGTAGATACTTGTTCTCATCTTTATAGAAAATAGCCTTTCTATCATACAAGTAAGGACTTCCTAAAACAATTCCACATATATCCAAAGGAATTATGTCTAACTCAACCTCATCTACAAATGCTGACCCAAAAGAAAACTGAGTTTGCACTGTCTAGTTTACTGTGTAGTTGTGCTTTATCATTCAACCATACTAATGGGTATGGTTTCTTATGAGGTGTAGTTGCTAATCCCAATTTCTTTACAATTTCTTCAGAAATCAAATTTACTTGTGAGCCACTATCAAACAAAGTATCAATCTTTTGATGTTTGGAAATAACTCGAATATGAAAAACCTCATGTATTTTTCTCTCATGTTCTTCATCAATAATAGTTTGAGCAGAATTACTAATAGATGCTTCAGAATTCTTACCTTTTATACCTGTGGCTGCAATGATTGTTTCATCTCCCAATTCTGACCCCAAATATTTCTGAATAGTTGTAGCAATCTTCTTCTTCTTGCCCTCAGACTTCATAGGTCCCAGCTCTGGATGCAGAATCCAACCGTGCTCATCATCATGCCCATCCATTTTACAGTGAGTGCATGAAGCCTTGCTTTTCTGTGTAGTGTTAGCCTTCCTTGCTTTCCACTTCTTCTTTCTTTTCTCCTTACTCTTGCTTGCAGTGGGTTGGGATGGTCCCCCAACTTCTGGACTTCCATTCTTTCCTCTAGCCTCTAGATGATTAGCTTGTACATATACCTCATCTATACTAGTGGGATTAAACATGAGGATGGTATGCCTCATGTAGCTGTGTAGACCACCAATGTACTTCAAAAGAGTCTCTGATGAGTCCAATGAGATGCCCAACATCAATGCTCTCTTTCTAAACTCTTGAGTATACCCTTGCACACTTTTCCCTTTCAACTCATCATGGCTTGTTGCATGTAGGCCAATGATAGAACTGCTTTTTGATTGCAGCAACAAATTCACTCCAGACAGAGATGGTCTTACCATGCTTCTTCATATTAGCTTGGGTTCTGCCTTCCCATCAAACCAAGGCAGTGCCTCCTAGGCGTAGGCTTGCCAATTGAATTTTTCTCTTGTCTGAGTTGATGTTCTGCACTCTGCAATACACATCAATTTGTTTAATCCAATTGTCCAACTTTTCAGCATTTAACTCTCCATCATATATAGGCAAATCAAACTTAACATCTATCTTAATAAAATATGATTTCTTATTATGCACAGGGCTATTAGGAGGTGTGAGAAAGCTTTCCTCTTTCCCTTTTCCTTTTGAGTGGTCATGGGAATGAGACTCATCTTCTTCTTTATCTTGTTTAGAACCTGATGAATCTTCATCCTTATGCTTTCTAAATTCCCTATACATTTCTTCTACCATAGACTTTATAGCTAGGAAACTCTTTATGAATTGGGGGTACGGCCCCATAAAACCTTCCTCTGACATTGTCTTCTGAGGATAGACTCTCCCAATTTCAGGATTAGTTTCGACCAACTCTCCTTCTCCTAATTTGAGCTTTGATCTAGTGAGAATTCAACAACAAAACCAACACAAGCTTGTCTAACCTTACAGCCTAGAGCTCTGATACCACTTGATCTGATATTAACTCTATGAGTGACATCAGTTGAAGATTTATTAAACAAAGATATTACAGACTCATGTGCTGGTGTGTGTTCTGTGTTATTTAAGCAACGGATCGATCAGATTGCCAATACACAGACAATAAAATGGAAGGACAATAGAGAAATACAGTAAGCAAACACAAAGACACAAGAATTTTAATAAGGATTTCACCATATTCTCCAAGGCTATGTCTCTCGTCTAACTTTCAATGGTGGCCTGGTTTTATTGTGTCTTTAAGCAGAGAATTATAGTACAAGGACTCAATGTGAGTTCTCCTGAAGTAGGTTTTTCTTGGCAGGGTGGTTCTTCGATTCCCCAAGCCACTAGAGTACACAGACTCTTCTTCTTCTTCCTACCAGCTCTATGACCTTCTGGTCTAGAGTGTAAAGAGCCAAATGTGGTGCTTAATCTGGATAGATTCCTCTATGGGATGGCTTGAATCTCTCAAGCTCTCTGGTGCTCGATGTTGTCACTGGTCAGCTCAGCCCTCTGTCTCTTTTAGATTTTGCTTCACTATCTTCTTTCTCTGTGTATTCCGTCCTCCTCTCGGGATTTTGGTCTTTCTATCTTCCTTCTTCGTCTCTCAGACTTCACTGTGTATTCTGTCTCTATTCATGGCTTTTAGCGATTCATTCTCATGCTTGTTCGGTTCCTCTTCCACCTCTGTCGATTCACCTTCTGCAACTGCGCTTGGAGTTCCCTATTCGACGTCATCATGAACACTCAGGAAGTGGCCACATGTCCTCCTCTAAATAGTGCCAGCCTGCTTCGTCGGTTCATTTCTTCAGTTATGTCGTGGATGAAGTCTTTCCTCCACCGTGGTGGTCAAACAGATTCCAAATATTTACAAATCGTGGCATATTCCTTTGTCGATTCTGCTTCCTCCACTGGGCACGATCTCAGTCATCCAATCTGGGGCCTCTAGATCTGACGCCATACGCATGTCTCATGCAGTTGACTTGCTCGATCGATAATGCATGATCAACAACGGTTTTCTCTCACCTCCGCTTGCCACGCGTCAATCGTTGAGTGGGATCACTTCGCTTCCATCCAAAACCTCTTACCGTTTGAGGGCGCCCCGATCAATACCACTAGTTTCCAGAGTGCAGGTCCCACCTTCGTACATTTAGCGCTTTTTTGCCCTTTCCGCCTGCGGTTCTCCAGTTCGCCATGCGTCCATGTGCTTGGGATTCCTCCAGTTCGGCCTAGTTTGCCCAGCAATGCCCTAATTGCACATCAAAATCCACCTCCTTTTCCCGATTTGGGGTTCCTAGGGGCTACTTTGACCTCCTGCGCAATCTCCATGGGCCTCGGTCAACGCACTTTGATCGAGGTCCTCGTCGTTCCACGCTCGCTGCCATTGCCACTGGTTCAGTGGTGTTTTTGATCATGGTTCTGAATTCTTTAGAGATTTGTCCTCACCTGATACAATCATGGTCCTCTGACAGTCTTTTTTGGATCTAATTCAGATCAATTTATAAGACATGAATTTTGAAATTTTTGTACTATTTAACCTCTCCTTTCATAATAAAAGGTAGATGAAGGAGGCTTTTGAATACACATTGTCATGGGTTAAAACAATCCGAATGTGGATACAATTGTTTTGGCATAGATGCACCTGGTAGATTTGTTCATATTTGAGACTAGATGGTGTCATTTGCCTGTGTTAACTGGAAGCATTCCAATAGACAGAACACCAAACCTCCCCCCCAAAAAAAAAGGATTGTTTCCCATAAAAACTAATACTATCTTCTGCTCTATTTTGACCATTTTCTTCTTTCTGGATACTTTCTACTCCGCTTGTGAGCTTCAAATAGTTATTGTTATAGAGTTGTTTCAGACTGATTTAGAGCCTATCCGTGTATTTCCTCTAGATTTCACAAAGATACAGCATCACGTCAGTTGTATTACAAATCAACTCTGGTCTCAATTATTATGCATGACTGAGGAAGTAAGATTCACCCAAAAATCTAGAGTTTACTCTAGATACCATCCTCGAATTGAGTAGAAGTTAAATAGCAATTGTATACAATGTAATGTACACAATAATAGAATAGCTCGAGCAGAGAATTAAATTAACACAACACAACGTCAAAGTTCCAATTTAGAAGAAACATCCTCACACAATGGGCAATGCCATCCCTTTCCTTTTGCTACTTAACTAGATTTGAAATAAATTTATGATTTAATATTCCTACCATATTTATATAAAAGATATAAAAAGATAGAAGTGCATTTACCAAATCTTGCTTTGGTCAGATTTGTTGCCAATGGTTCATTGCATAACAAAAAATATATGGAATAAAATACCAAGACAAAAATAAATGGTAAACGTATTTTTACTACAGAAAACCACTCAAAAATCTCATAGAGAACACAATATCCATTACATAAATATATTAATTTCATTGCAAAACCATCATATAATATGGTCATTTTTGTTTTCTTGTATTTGTCCTCCCATCCGTAGTATCGAATATAAGTTTCAAATTCAATATGTCATTAGTCACCTAATATGGTTTTGTAATGTTATATATATATATAAACGATGGCAGGTGATAAGCAATGATATATTGAATTTGAAACAAGAAGCTAATGCCATAGATAAACACACAAAGTGAAGATAAAATCAGAAATCTGAAAAATTTATAGATGAATACCCGTATGTTCACATGCGTTCACTCGCACTTAAAAATAAAAAATTTAAAAAAATATATTGATAACTAGAGATTGCAATGCATTCAACGGAGATAGCCACACTTTATTTTTTTGCGAAATAGTTCGTCATTTTTTCAAAAATCTTAAGATTGGATTTTTACATGTCTAACGAGGTTAGTTGGCTTAACAAGCGAATGTTGTCTTCTATGCAAAGTTGATTTCCGTTTGGATTTATTCACTGAAAGTACATATAGGAATATAGAATATAGATTTTAGTGATTGTCAGTTGAAACGAATATTATTGAGTGGTTTTTAAGTGGGCACAAATTCTCGGGTGGACGGCCACAATGAGGAAACTCCAAACAATATTGAAATTGATGACAGTAGAAATGCAAAATCTTGGAATTGGCAATACATTAAGAGAATGTCCACCGCATGTCATCCAGATTTCACACAATCCTAGTTTTCTATATTAAAATGTCTATAAGCCTTAAGAGTTGAACCATCTTTTGATACCATATGTAACAATCCCGAAATAACAACACATAATTAATTAGATTAATCTAGCAATTTATAATCAACATGCAATTATCAACTAATTAACATCAAAGTTCAAAACTATAAGTAGAGATACTTACCTGTGTTTTCCAGTTTGAATGCTAGTTGAAGTATTCCAACTGCAACAATTTTTCGGGGACAACTCTCCACCCAACTGGAGGCTCAGTTGCACAAAATCTCGCTACAACTGGGCACCCCTGAGCCCTCAATCAACATACTACTGCCAAGGAATCCTTTGTCTTAGAACACTATTCTCCCAAGAGAATGGATGGTGGAATTATGGAATGATGGAATACCTCTCATCTTCCTCACCATCTATTAAATAGAGAAAACATTAGAAGGGGAACCACATGCACACACTCCATGTGTCAACATGCAACTTACTGCTTTCTTGTTTTATTCTTTTGTTTTTACTTTTTGATAGTTTTACTATTATTCTTGTTTTATTTCTTTTGTTTTTACTTTTTGATAGTTTTATTGATTTTTACTATTTTTCTTGTTTTATTTCATATATTTATTTAAAGCATGTAATTATTTATTAATTTATTATTATATTATTTATATTATATTATTTATTATTATTTTTCTTATTTATTATTTATTATCAAGGGACATTACAAAAACGACTTATACATGACTCTGACAATAGTATACAATAATACTTGACTCAATAGCTGACTCTATAAATGGTTCAGAGACACTTTAATAATGAAGGCTTTTAATGCTCACACTCTGATACACAACTACTATACTAGAGGAAAATCTATATGCTCAAATATACAACTATAATTTAGGCCAACAACATACATTAAACAAGACTCTTAGCATCATGTGGCTTAGAAAAAATACATGGCCCATACATCTACCAACCGCACACATATCTCTAATGATGTTGTGTGAAATCCCTAACCATGAACCTTCTCCCTATATTTAGACATCCATACATGCAAAATTGACTAGCACTAGTTTCAAACAATTTTTTTTTGTTGAAAAACTCTAATGCTTCACTCGTTAGTCATTTCATGCAAAAATTATCTTCAACAATCAGGTTGATTCATAGTATTCATAATAGAATATGTGCACAGAAATCTAGAAATCTGAGCATACATAGTATTATAAATGATTAGTATTCAATGTATGTGGTGAGAGTAAAGCACTTGAAATGTATTCTTCAACAGAATTACTTTAAATTATAGGTCCTTTCAAATGAAGAGTACTAGGAAATACATAAACCTCTGATCAACAACAATCCTTTGTCAACTGAAAATTATTTGGTGGACTTTGCTCTCAAATGATGACAATCTGAACGCCTCTGTTGCAGCCTCTTGATACTCAGCTTCTATGAACATTTGATGAGTAGTTTCAGTAATGGACTCCTTTCAAATATCAGCAACTTGACTCCTATATGTTGCACAAGGCATGTTAATAATCAATAAAATCCAACAAATCAGCTACAGGTTTTGATTGAATTCAACACCAATCATCCAATTCGATGAACCCACTTTGCACAAATCATTCAAAATCAAACCCAAACACATGCTACTATGCTAGAAACTCATTGGACCCATAATACTATTTTATGAAACTAGCAAGAACATAATGAATGTGGCATCAAGCATGTCCAGCAAGGAAGGATTCACAACATGCCCATGAGTGATATCATCCTTTGGGAATGGTTTACGTTCTGCTTATCCAATAAGAAACTCCAAAATTGGCTCCTCTGGGAAATCTAATAAACCCTACGCACACACTCGTCCCTTGATAGAAAAACTCAACCCAGAGATAAGTTATCTCATCTAGTAGTAGAGATAAGGAGATTCACTTATCTTCCCTCAGGGAATCCTGTCCAACTATGAGTCTCGTACAACAAGAGAAAGGAAAGGCTCGAATTATGTATATACTTCAAGAAAAATTGTTTATTGGCACAAGCGAAATAGTTTACCAATGACCAAAACTTGTCCCTTATTATTTCCTAGCCTCTACTCTAGTGATTTGATTAGCATAATGAAAGGAAGCTCATTCTCTTTCTGACAATGATTCGCGGCCCAATTCTATTTTGAAGTGATTGTAAGCATAATAACGATTCTATAATGCGGAATAAACACTTAAAATAATCGAAAAACTTTAATACCCAATAAATCATACCTCCAGCCATTGATGCTACTCACACTCTAATACCAGACTTTCCACTACGCTTCGAGGTAGTCCCTTCACTTTTGTCTGCGAAGACGAAGTATTCCTATACAAATCCCTGCTTGTTGGGCCTGCTGCAGTTATTGTAGTAGCTATTATTCCATCAGAAAATGGCATGGAAAAATCTTTGTGAATGGAGATATTGGGTCCTTGAACGTTGTTGGAATCCTTGGGGAAGAGTATAATGATCGGAGCTCCCGCAAAGCCATTCAAAATGCATACAAATAATAACGCTAATGCCAAACAATACAGTGCACAACACAATGGATCTAACTACTCAAAGACACGAAGCCATTCACCCTCTACAAACTCTTTCTCTCACCTATGTGGCAGTTCCAAGCTCAGCTCACTCTGATTTGATGATGTAAGGTTGAAGGGGTTGAGTAGTGAGCTTGGTGACCAAACATGAGTATTTATAGCCAAGATTCCATCAAGCTTTTATTGGCTATGTGTCAAGTGTTCCATAGAACATGGTAGAGAACTGCAGAGGGAGTAATGGGCCACTCTAGGAGCTCCCAACAAGAAATTAATCAACGGTAGATGGTTTCCATAATTATTGGAATCGGTGGCAGACGGTTTCCAAATCATCAGCGACCGTAAAGGGAGCCGTAAAGGGAGCTAATATTCTCCCACTTGGTCCATACTTCCAATCTAATATCTCATCTTAAAACCCATTGATAATCTGTTGTAAGTAAAAGATACATGAATCATGGCGATAAGTCCTCTAATGACGAGTATTATCTTCTATGTATTACTATGTATTTATTTCTATTATAATTTATGTGGCAACAATTTCTTAATGAATAAACCTTATGTTTATTTTTGGTCCTACACAGATGAATTCTCTCAAATCAAATTAAGGTGCACATAAGTATGAGGAAAACATCACAATAATTAATAATTTCATTAAAATAACATTGTCCATACAGTGAGAAACTACATAATGGAACCAAGTCCCATATTCATTACATGATCCTTGAATTCAACGGTGGCATGCCCTTAGTCAAAGGATCAACAATCATCAACTCATTGCTAACGTACTTAATGACCACTTTCTTTTCTTTAACACGTTCTATTATAGCTAAATACTTAATGTTGACGTGTTTATTTCGGCTCCCACTTTTGTGTTTTTTATCCATAAAAACAACAATTGAATTGTCGCAATACATTCTCAATGGCTTAGAGATAGAATCCATAATTCTAAGCCTAGAAATAAAGCTCTTAAGCCATACACCATGTAAAGTAGCCTCAAAATAGGAGACAAACTCGACTTCCATAGTGGAAGTGGCAATCAAGGTCTACTTGGCACTCCTCCATGATACAACTCCACCGGCCATCATAAAAATGTATCCTAATGTTGATTTGCATGAATCAACACATCCATCAAAGTTAGAATTTGAGTAGCCAATTACTTCCAAATTGTCCATTCGTCTATACATAAGCATGTAGTTTTTGGTTCCTTGAAGGTACCTCATTAATTTCCTTGCAGCTCTCCAGTGGTCTAAACCTGGATCACTCTGATATCGTCCCAACGTTCACACAACAAATGCAATGTTAGGTCTTGTGCAGACCTAAGCATACATTAGGCTTCCGACAACATAAGCATATGGAATGTTCTTCATTTATTCCCTTTCACAATAGTTTGTCGGGAATTGGTTCAAATTGAACCTATCACCCTTCACAATGGGAGCTACACTTGGTGAACAATCCTTCATCCGAAATCTCTTTAAAATTTTATTAATATAGGTTTCCTAAGATAGACCCAAGATGCCTCAAAATCTGTCTCTATGGATCTTAATGCCAATGACATAAGATGCCTCACCCACATCCTTCATATTGAAATTTTTAGAAAGGAATTGTTTCACCTCATGTAGAAAACCCTTATCATTGGTTTCTAGAAAAATGTCATCCACATCTAAAACAAGAAAACATATTTTACTCCCACTGACTTTCAGGTATATACATTGATCCATAATCTTTTTTCACAAAACCGAAAGAAGAAATTACATTATGAAATTTCAAATACCATTGGCAGGATGCTTGTTTTAAATAGTATAATGATTTCTTGAGCTTGCAAACCAATTGCTCACCATCACTAGAGGGTAATCCTTCAGGTTGTTCCATGTAAACCTCCTCCTCTAGATCTTCATTGAGAAATGTCGTTTTCACATCCATTTGTTGCAACTCCAAGTCAAAATGGGCTACTAATGCCCTAATAATGCACAAGGAATATTTCTTAGATACAGGAGAGAAACTCTCTGTGTAGTCGATTCCTTCTTTCTGAGTGAATCCCTTAGCAACAAGTCTTTCCTTGTATCTCTCAATGTTTCCCAATGAGTCTTTCTTTGTCTTAAAGACCCATTTACATCCAATGGATTTTACACCATTAGGCAACTCAACAAGACCCCAGACTTCGTCACTCTTTATAGAATTCATCTCTTCCTTCATGGCATCATACCATAATTCTAATTCTTTGCAACTCATGGCTTGTGAAAAAGACTCGGGATCATTTTCAGCTCCAATGTTGTAGTTAGATTCTTGCAGATACACAACATAATCATCAAGAATTTCTGATCTCTTTGGTCTAATAGATCTTCTTAATGTTGTACCATCATCTTCCTAAGAAGTATGTGGTTCAACTCGTTGTTCAAATGTTCTTGGCAACTCTTGAACTACCTGATCTACTGGAATGTCGTCAGAAGCTTGTGGAACTTCAACAATTGGTTGTTCAACACTAGTTTGTACTTGAGGGGTGCTGTGAACAATAACTAATCTATCACTTAAGGTGGAAGGTTGAGATTATAAATGATCCTTCTCAAAAACTATGTTCCTAGTTTGATCGGTCCCACTGATCAATTCATTTTCAAGAAACTTTGCAATTCTTGATTCCACAATCCTAGTGCTGTGAGATGGACAATAAAATATGTAACCTTTAGACCTTTCAGCATATCCAATGAAATGCCCACTAATGGTCCTTGGGTCTAGCTTCTTCTCTTGTGGATTATATATTCTCATTTTAGACAGGCATCCCCAAACGCGCATATGTCGCAAACTCGGTTTCCAACCTTTCCATAATTCAAATGGCGTTTTAGGAACAACCTTGGTTGGAACTCGTTTTAATATATACACTGTTGTGTTAAGTGCTTTAGTCCACAAGGATTTAGGAATATTGGAGTTGCTAAGCATATTGCGCACCATTTCCAATAATGTTCGATTTCTTCTTTCTGCTACATCGTTCTGGGCGGGTGAACCAGGCATGGTGTATTAGGCAACAATCCCATGCTCTTGAAGAAATTTTGCGAATGGCCCAGGTGCTTTTCCATCTTCTGTGTATCTACCATAATATTCTCCACCTCTATCTGATCCCATGATCTTAATTTGTTTGTCGCATTGTTTCTATACTTCAACCTTAAAGATCTTAAAGGCATCTAATGCTTCATTCTTTTTATGAAGCATGTAGAGATACATATATTGTGAGTAATCATCTATAAAAGAGATGAAGTATCTATGACCATGTGAGTCCATGTCTAGACTACATATATCAGTATGTATGATCTCTAATATATTTGAACTCCTATTTGCACCTTTCTTTGACTCGTTGGTCTGCTTTCCCTTTATGCAGTCCACACAGGTCTCAAAATCAGTAAAATACAGTGTATTAACTACCCCTTCATTTACTAATCTTTTAATTATTTCTATGGAGATATGACCTAATCTCCGGTGACATAATCTAGAGGAATTTTCATTAATAACACATCTTTTAGTGCCAATGTGAACATGCATCGAATCATAAGTGACGTTGTTTTGTAAATTAATGCAGTAAAGACCATTAGACGAAATACCATTCCCAATACAATCAAATTTATAAAATAAACTGAAGGATGTTTATGAAAAGTTAAAGGAATATCCAAAAGGTACAAGCCTTGAAACTAAAATCAAGTTTCTATAAAAACTTCTAACATAAAATGTCTTTTCCAATTCTAAAACAAAGCCACTACTTAAAGTTAAGTAGCATGTTACTATAGATTCCACATGCGAGCCCATCTGGTTTCCTGATAAGATGCTTTTCTCACTTCCCACTGGCTTCCTTAGGTTTTGCAAACCCTGCAAGGAATTCGAAATGTGAATTGTTGATCCAGAATCAATCCACCAGGTGTTAATATTGACATTAACCATATTAGATTCATAACAAACAAACGAGATTGGATTACCTTTGTCTGCAAGTCATTTTTGAAATTTTGAGCATTCCTTCTTCATGTGTCCCTTCTTTTTACAGAAGAAACACTTGGAATCCTTCTTGATATCGGCTTGGGGAGGTACTTTACCTTTCCCTTTCTGATTGGCTTGAGATTTACCCTTTCCATGCATTGTCAACATTGCACTTTCTCCCAGTTCCATCACCAGTCTAGCTTTCTCTTGAATGCACATGGTCATGAGTTCATTAATTGACCATTTATCCTTATGTGTGTTGTACAAGATTTTGAAGGGTCCGTATTGGTGCGGAAGGGTGTTCAGGATGTAGTGCACCAGGAAGGACTCCGATATTTCAACCTCGAGTTTCTTCAATTGAGTCACAGTGTCCCTCATTTGCATCATGTGCTCACGTACACCTTTCGCGCTGGTGAGCCTTAGGGATGAGAACTTCATGATTAGGGTTCTTGCTAGTGCCTTGTCTGAAGTGACGAATTGATCATCAATGGCTGTCAACAAGTCTCATACCTTTTCATGCTGATCAACAGAACCACGGATAACAGCTGAAATTTTAGTCTTAATGAACATCATGCTTAGGTGATTAGATCGCTCCCATCATTCATGAAGCATGATGTCTGCTACAGTGCTGGTATTAGTGAGTGTTGGTGGTTCATCTTTCCTAATAGCATAGTCTATGTCCATCCACCACAAATGAAGGAGAACCCTCTCCTTCCAAACCTTATATTTATCTCCCTTAAGTTTAGGGATATCAAAACGAATTTCAGAGAAATTTGTAGGTTGTACAACTACATAAAATTAAAGATTACCAGCTTATGTTAAAATTGAGGCCTAAATAAAATTTCATGCTTTACCAATGTGAATCATGCTTAAAATTGAATCTAATGACATAAAAATTGCCTGTGGGCTAAATTTTCAATTCAAGCAGATTCAATTATTCTTTATGATAGAATTTATCAAATTATTCACTTAATTCATAATTCTAAAAGGTATATTATGATTATAATTTGATATAAATTCTATCTTAGATTTGAACTTTATGATAAAACTATTAATTCATAATTTATGTGGGTAAGTTATGAATAATTTGATATTTTATCCTAATTTATTATTATATAAATATAATTAAAATTCCCGTGGGAAAAAAATTATTATATTCTAGTATAATTAATTACCAATTAATGTCTAAATATTTTTTATGTGATTCCTAACCAATCATAATATATATATACTACTAATATATATATCATATATATATATAATTAGAGACGTTGTGGCGATTCTCTAATCAATTAAAAATTATATGGATCACTAGACATTATTCCTTTATGCATAAAAAATAGCTTGATATGAGAATAATGATAATTTGCATAAATAAAACTATAATATTCATGCATAACATTCAACAATGGGTCTCGTATACTCATCCAAAATAGCATGTTTTAATTAAAGCAGAAATAATCAATTCATGCAAATTAAATATGAGCATAGTTGATAAATTTGCACAACAATTATCCAAATTGCATATAATTAAACCAAATAAATATTATGAGCATACAAATTGAGCAAAAATTAGACATATTTCCAAATAAATGCCTTAATTCAGAAAATTCTCAAAATATGGCAATTAGCCAAATAGAGCATGTCTATAAACACCAAGGCAGAGATAAAAATATGCTCTAATACCAAACGTAAGCATAATAACGACTCTATAATGCGGAAAAAACACTTAAAAGAATCGAAAAACTTTAATACCCAATAAATCATACCTCCGGCCGTTGATGCTACTAACACTCCGATACTAGACTTTTCGCTACGTTTTGAGGCAGTCCCTTCACTTTTGTCTGCGAAGACGAAGTATTCCTATACAAATCGCTGCTTGTTGGGCCTGTTGCAGTTATTGCAGTAGCTATTATTCCATCAAAAAACAGCACGAAAAAGTCTTTATGAATGGAGATATTGTGTCCTTGAATGTTGTTGGAATCATTGGGGAAGAGTATAATGAACAGAGCTCCCACAAAGCCATTCAAAATGCATACAAATAATAACGCTAATGCCAAACAGTACAGTGCACAACACAACGGATGTAACTACTCAAAGACACGAGGCCATTCACCCTCTACAGACTTTTTCTCTCACCCGTGTGGCACTTCCAAGATTTGTTCACTTTGATTTGATGGTGTAAGGCTGAAGGGGTTGAGTAGTGAGTTAGGGGACCAAACAAAAATATTTATAACCAAGCTTCCATCAAGATTTTGTTGGCTATGTGTCAAGTGTTCCACAGAACATGGTAGAGAACTGCAAAGGGAGTAATGGACCACTCCAGGAGCTCCCAACAAGAAATTAATCAACAACATATGGTTTCTGTAATTATTGGAATCGGTGGCAGATGGTTTCCAAATCATCAACAACCGTAAAGGGAGCTGTAAAGGGAGCTAACAATGACAATATTGAATACTCAGCTCCTCGATTCCACTTCAACATATTGAGTTGGTAAAAAAGGCTTAACGATTCAATAGTGAAACCTTATTATGTAAAGGTGGTGAAAAATATTTAACGAGTTTTCTTCTCTGTCAGTTTGGTGGTCTACACGAGCAATGGCGTTCTCGCTCCTCCTAAAAGCAAGGCAGTGGCTTAATCTCTCACGCCCAATCTAGGCCCACTATAAATCTATGCCCCAACATCATTTATCTAAGATAATGTCATTCTTTTTGTGGAACATCGCTAAGTAGTTTAAGAAGGCGGTGCACTTGACACATAGGTAAGGTGATTACCTTGTGCTATAAGAAAATGCAAATCGACTTCTTTCAGAATTAATGTTACCTCAACCCCGAAGAATCACCAACGTGATGACATGTTGGCCACCCTAAATTAACTTGGGCCTTGGCATCCCTCTAACAATAGAGACACAACCTAATTTTTTTTTACTCTTCTAGCCGAAAATAGACGTAATGTGGTCCCCTTGTAGCTTTATGATCCAAGGGACTAGTAAAGTGCTAAAAAATTTAAGTGTTCAAAATTGCTTGAAAAGAATGCCAAAACGTAGATCTTTTCGCCATGAATCCAATGCAGCTTTAATCACTCAAAAAAAATATTGTATGCTCTAGATATTATTTTTTGATCATTTTCCTAAACAACTAAACTTTTTGCACTTTGAGGTACATGACTGCTGACTGGGTAGTCCGTATGATGAATCATCAAGCTGACTATGTACTTTGGGCCAATGGAAGGCTTCCAAGTGGCTACATGTGATTGGTTGAGAATTGTCTAAATTTGATTGGCTGTGGTATATTTTATGTGGACCTGTGACAGGGTGCCACATGGCCCAATCACGGTCTGCCACGTGGCACCCTAGGGTTGACTAAAATTTTGTTAAGGGCTGAACTAGCCTCCATGGGGTTCAAACACAAGACCTCTATCTAATCAACACAACTCTCTACCAATTCATTTCTAGTGGGAGTTAACCACTATAGTCCTCAATTGCTATTTGAAGTTTTGGCATTGATCCATTGGGGAATGGGGCTGGGGCTAAGCCCCTGGCCCCCGTCACCTTGCACCCATGAAACTGCAGGTAGAGGAGCTGAGGGCTTAGGGCTTAGCCCTCACCCAAGGCCATAACAATAGGAAAATAACCAGAGGCGAGTCAGATATTAGTTCTCACGGCAAGGGGCTTGGGGTAAGGCCCCAGGATGAGGTCCCATGGTATACCACAAGACCACCACCATCGGAATGAAAATGGATGCATAGGGGGGCTAAGGGTTAGCCCTAGCCCAGGTATTATGGGTAGTGTTAAAATTGTGGGCGGTGCTAAATTGTCAGGCACAAGATTTGGGGGTCAACCCTAGGTTTTGTGGCAGTAATGAAACAATGGCCCAATATTCGGGGGCTATGTCAACAGGGGTTGGCGGTTAGCCCTAGCCCTTAGGCACATGGCCTCATGTGACTCTGATTTTATGCCAAAGGGGTCATTGCACATTTATAAAGATCGATAATTTACTCCTAAAACAATGGGAATCTCATCGGTGCCAGGAAAAATTAGGGCTCGATAGTTCCTAGAAAGGAGGAATCGGTAGAACAATTAGTAGGGGAGTCTAGTTTGTAGAGCAGTTAGTAAGAAAACTTCTCTAGAGCATAAATTTCTCCTTTTTTGACAAAATTTAGCTCAACAAGAGCCGAACTTGGGGTTTTTGGGTGTTCTGGAGCCATTGGAGACATTATCTTTACATTATGAACATTGTAAATCCATGAAATCACATATTTGAGCACTTAATGAAAGAGGCCTAACATTGGAATCTGGACCAGGAGATGTAGCCCAGAAGGGGTGAACTCCTTTATCATTTTGTTGTCTTGTGTTGATGTGTATGATATATTTGTCTCTGTTTTTCTGCTGTAAACTTAGCTTTAAAGACCATTAATTTATGTACTTTTGAAAATTGATGCATTTCCTAAAAGGCATAAAAATTTACTTGCAAAATTTCGATAAACCTTCAAGTTTGTAATACAAATAAGTTTGGTATCAAAGCTCAAGGTTATTTTGAAGGTTTGACTTTGTTTGGAAGTGTTTTCTAATGCTTACAAGGTTGAAGCTGAAAAGAGGAGAAGGAGTGCTTGTAGAGCCAAATACTCAAGTGGGTTCAAAGAAGCCACACATATCTCAAGCTTCACTAGTTATGACACATGAAGAAGGTCATGAAGGAATGTCTGAGGATGAGAGAATTTCAGGAAAGCTTGCTTTGAAATGTATGAAATTGTGAAAGTTTATTTGAAGAGAGAAACACAAGGTTGCAAGGAGAGAGCTCAAATCTTCCAAAAGGTAATGGAGGAAATGTTGACAAACCTCCACCTAAACCTTTTTCTTCACCACCATCTTCACCTTCATCATCTTATACTTCAACCCATTCACATACTCCTCCAAGAAATCCAAAGGGACATGGTAAAACTCCTTTGTTAAAGCTTGATGTAAAATTTGAATTTCCTATGTACAATAGGGAAGTAGATGTTGATACATTGGATAATTGGGTTTGTCAACTTGAAGTCTATTGCAAGATTCAACAAATTGATGATGATTCCACTGAAATTCAGCTTGCTTCTCTACAGTTGGAAAGTGCATCACTCATTTGGTGGAATGCCAAAATTCAAGACAATCTCAAGAAAAGTGGTAAGATTATTTTCTCTTGGAATTATTTTGTAGCTACATTAAGAAGACAATTTTATCCATTAGCATACATGCATAAAACAATAATGAATTGGAAAAATTTTAGACAAGCAAAAGGAATGAGTGTTCAAATATATACCCAAGAGTTTAGAAGAAAAGATTTCATTTTGGGTGTAGATTTATTCTCTCAAGACACTCTCCTTAAATACATATATGGTTTACATAGATACTTGAGGCATACAATTCTCATGTTTATCCCTACAAAGGCAGATGAAGTATGTGTATAGAAAACCCATTTAGAAGCAAGAGGGAAAAATGTTCCTCAAGGGACTAGTGAGAAGCCATTTAAGTCTGGAGACAAAGGAAAGGGAAGTTCAAAGGAAAGGATAAAAAAAAATGCTTCAACCAATAAAGAGGGAGAAAAACTCACATGTAAACATTGTTCAAAAGAAGGCCATGATGAAGACCATTGTTGGAAACTTCATCTTGAGTTGACACCCAAAAATTTTAACAACAAGGAGAAAGAAAATACTGCAGCAACAACTCAACAAGATCTAGGATCTAATTCCGTAGATGAGACAAAAATCACAGCCATGGGATTAAAAGGGAAAGATTCTATTGCAAGTACTAGTTCTTCTAACAGCCCATTAAAACTCAAAATGGAAAAGAAAGAATTAATATTTTCCATATTAGGGTCATAAAAGAACATAAAAAAGTAGATACTTTGTTTGATAGTGGATCCCAATCGAAATTTATTTAAGAGGCCATTGTCAAGAAACTAAATTTGGAGACAATTCCTCATCCTAAACCTTATCCTTTGGGTTGGGTATGTGATACCTCCAAACTACAAGTCACAAGAAAGTGCATACTTAAGTTTGTTATCACTGCAAATTTTATTGATGAGGTAGAACTTGATGTAGTACCACTTGACATATGTGGGATTTTTTTGGGAAGCCTATACTTATATGATAGGAAAGCCATATTTTATCGCCATGAGAACAAGTATCATTTGTTTAAACATGGGATTGAGTATATTGTTAGAGCACATCGCAAGAAGTTTATTTTTTCAATATTAATGATTAAACACAAAGATATTAAGGAATCTAAATATTTCCAAGGATGTTATGTAAAAATCAAACATAATTTAGTTGAGGTTGTTAACACATGTGATAATATGTTTTAGGAGTTTGACACATTTCCTCCTAAAAGAGGAAAACAACATGAAGATCAATTGCAACAGGATGCATCACTTTTGAACATTGGTATGAACAAGATTTCGGTGTTAGAGAATGCAAGGATCAAGAATCAGATGAAAAAACTACATGAAAAAAGGGTCATTAGGTCAGTACATATCCTTATGGATCTCCTAATGTTTGGATTTGAAGAAGGATGGTACATAGTGATGGAAATCATGGTGTGTGGATTTTGGAGCTTTGAACAAAGTCATGGTAAAGAACCACCATCCTCTTCCTCACATTGATGATTTGTTAAAACAATTGAAGGATGTTGTTTATTTCATGAAGTTGAACTTGCGAAGTGGGTACCATCAAATACGACTTACTTATGGTGATACATGGAAAACTAGTTTCAAGACAAATCTAGCTTCATTGCATGCTTCGATAAGGGTGAAACATGTCTCTCAATGGGGAGCCAAGCATAAAAAGCCTTCAATTCATTGAAAGGTAAGTCAATACAACATCAATTTTTGCGTCAAATCATGTTCATTTATTACAGATTCAGTTGGTGAATCAAATGGTACAAGAACATTTGGTGAAGAGTCAAGCCAAGTACAAGGCTAGACATGATAGGCATCGTGTTGACCGCAGTTTTTAGGTTGGATACGAAGTAAGGCTTTGCATCAGCAAAGAAAAGCTTCAAAGTGAACATAACTTTAGATTATATGAGCCTCCTTTGATTGAAGATCAAGGAGATAATGTTTAGATTCCTTCAATAGAATATTTCTCTTTTGAATATCTTGAAGAATTGCAGCAAGATACTATCCTTGACAGGAGAACAAGAACTTAAAAATAAGGGAATGTGGAGTACCTTTGTGTGGGACTCAAATGTACAAATCCAAAAAATACCAAATGGATTGAGATTGGAAGGGTGAGGGAACTGTACCATCATCTATCTGTTGACTAAAAATGGCCTTTTGGAGGTCCAAAAGCTTAAAGTGGGGAGGAGTGATCCAGGGGATCAGTAAAGTGCTCAAAACTCAAAGTGTTCAAAAGTGCTTGAAGCCAATGCCAAAATTTAGAGATTGATGCCCTGAATCCAACACAACTTGAATAACTCGAAACTGATACTGTATGCTCTAGATATCATGTTCTGATCATTGTCCTAAAAAAATATTTTTTTTTAGGTTGAAGTGTAGGACTGTTGACTGGGAAGTCCGTATGATGACTTAGAAGGTTGACCGAAACCTCAAAAAGAACCCACTCCTGTTGTGAAAGCATCTGGACAAGGGGGCAAAGCCAAGAGGAAGGAACCTAATGACAAGGCTCCCCAAGCACCTCTAGCTCCTAAGCCTCCAAATTCAACACCTCCATGCACTTTGCGTGATGTTGTTGGGCATGCCACCAATAACTGTCCTGAACTTCCTCGTTTCAAACCTTTGGTTCATGAAATGTTTCCTAAGTCTAATATCCCTGAGGTCCATGTCGTCTTACCGAATTCAACCAAGAGACTTAAAATGTTGTGCACAAAGCACCCTTGCGCCTTGTATGATAATTATGGTCATTATTCCCATTGTTGCCCTTGTCTTGACGAATTTCATGATTTCCTCCAATTTATTTGTGAATTCAAGGCCACTCGTAGTCGATCATCTACTCCTCTACCTGTGATTCTGGTACCACTAGTACACCAGAACAGACAGACTTTAATCCCACCATCGTGTTCCCTCCCTCCGATGTTGAGATGAAAGACACCATGACCCATGTCCTTTACTTGTCATCACCCTTGAGTTCTTTGCAGGAAAAAATTTATGAGGTTTCTGGGTGTGCTTCTATCGAACCTCCTTCATTGGAAACCTAGGTCTCAACATCAATAGATTTTCCATCTACTAGCTCATCGTCTACCATTTCAGATGATGCATATGTGAACCTTCCTTCTCAGGATGATGCACCAGGTACCGCCACTACATCATGTAGTCAATCTTCCTCCTGCCCGACCATCTTCCATTTTGATGAGGACATCATGGAAGCTATGTCTACCCCTGACTACCCTTGGAATGATATGCACCAATGTGCATACTTCCTTCCATATTTCTGAGCCTTAAAGTTTTCCCCCCATCTTACTTGTTATGATCGAAAATGTATCCGATTCCAGGCCCCTCGCTATCTTCTCATCAATGATGACCTTTATCATCGTGGTGTTGATTGTATCCTTCGTCATTGTCTCACTCATGATTATGGCTAGGACCTTACATCATTCGTAAGGACTTGGGAAAGGGGGTATATCTCTTAGAGGATTTCAAAGGCCAACTTCTTCCTAATCCTCACAATGCACTCTACCTCAAGAAATTTTACCCATAACATATCCCATTTATTTTTGTGTATTTATTTCTGTCATGCATTTAGGTAGGTTGCATAATCTCATTTGTTCTATTTTGCACCTTTTAGATGGATCTATCATCCACACTATATATCGGTTATGCCAACAGTGCAAGTCAATTCTTTAGGAATCTAGCCTTGGCAGCATGGGCCATTTTCACCCACTTGAACACGTTAGTCCATTCTAATGACATGTGCATTGGTTTTGCCACCAATAACTAGGCCAAATATGATGCAATGATAGGTTTGTTAGTCGATGCCCTTGCTGATCGTACCCTTCATCTTCATGTTCATTTAGATTCCTTGTTGCTTGTCATGCAATTCAATGGTGTGTATCATGTGCATAACCAAGTCCTATTTAGAAAATATATAAGAGTTAAGCTGTTGGTACGTGAATTTGAAACCATTACTTTCAGTCATGTTCCTAGAGCCCAAAATAACTATGTGGATACCATTGAAAACAATATTCTATATTGGCATTTATCACATGTATACCAAAGAAGACAACCATAAAAAAAACAAATGGTGAACCATAATCGTCATGTAAAATATGCATAACCACATTATGTATCAATATATAAAAATAAATGTGTTTGGAGTCCACCACTCTAAATACATCAGGTACGCCCATAGCATACTGGGTGGCACATAGGCCACATCCTTATCATCCTTTGGAGGATCTCATGCCAAGTTGGGTCGAGATGCTTGAATCCATTTTTCGAGCACTCAAAACACAATGGCGCTCCACAAACTCCTCTTGCTAGGGGGCATCATTCCCACCTTTGCATACCAGATCATTCCTCTCCATTGCATATGCTGGCGGGAAGCATGGGGGCTTCAATCAATGAACTTGTGACCTATCACGTGCGTTCATGGAATATTAAACAATACCCTTAATTTGACTACATATTGGAAAATACCCCTAAAACTTACATTATTTAACCCCCTACCAATACGAACCTAATACACTTTCCCAATTTAGAAAACTCCTATTTCCACTAGATATTGCAGGTATACGTTTTTTCATTAACATTTTTTATACTCTATATTTTTTCATTAACTTTGAGCTCCATTTTTTATACCTGCCAATATAAAAATCCTTTACCCCTATATATCACCCAATATATTATACCATTTTTTCCTCAATATATACATTAGGGGGATTTTTGAAGTCTAAAATGGGACTCCTAAGAAAATGTACAACCAAAATAAACTTTATAAGAACCAATAGGATTCAATATGATGATGTCAACCATGGGGGATGACTCACCATTTTTGGAGTAAAAAAGTAAAAATATTAAAAAATAATAAAATAATAAAACTACTTTTTTCAACTCATATTTTCAACTTATCTCCCTAAATTTTTACTCAAATTTTGAGCAAGAGTACTTGTTGGATACAAAATTTATTTCCTCATCCAAGGATTACCCATGTTTCATACTTTCGATGGACCCTGCTACACGAAAAATGAGAAATAAATGAAAAACGTGATTGCAATCACGTTTTTCATGAATTTCTATTTTTTCGTGTAGTAGGTTCCATCGAAAGTATGCAACATGGGTACTACTTGTATGAGGAATAAATTTATTCATGCAACAAGTGTTTCTACTCAAAATTTGAGTAAATCCATAGGGATATAAGTTGAAAATATGTGTTGAAAAAGTAGTTTTTTCTTTTTTCCCTCAAAAATTTGATGATGTAATGTAATCTTATTTTATTATTTCGACTATTATTTTATAATTTCCTTAGGAGGCCCATTTTAGACCTCAAAAATACCCTAATGTCCCCCAATATGAACCCACCTGGTATGGTATTGCTACCCCAGTGAAGCCCCCGTGGCAGGCAGTATCCCATGCTTGGGGAAATGATGGTTTCCCCTAGCCATGTTCTCAATTGATTAACATAAGTCTCAATCTAGATCACGATGGATCTATGTATGGTCGATTATCCTCCCATTCCTTGGTTAGTTTTTCCTACCGACCTCTCGGGCAAGCCACATTCACATCGCATATCGTAGACGTTTGATACCATGTCTTCAAATATTATACTCTATGTCATACCACCTTTACCACATAGTCCCCATGTTTGACTTAGTGGGTGAGGATGATTCTAGACCTCCTCTAATAGTTCATTCTTGTTTTCCTCTTCCCTTAATTCTTCGTAAAGAACCATGGTTCCAAGAAGCAATAAGGCCATCTTTAGACAAGTAAGGTCACTTGCCTAAAAGTTTCATATCTTGATTTCGATGGTCAATTTGTCCACTATGATCTCCATGAGATTTCAAGCCTTTTCCTCCTCTCCAAATTCACCAAAGCTTAATGTGCAAATGAATTAAATTGGAGGGAAGACACCCTTTTATATGAAAACCCCCAATTTTTCTATCACCCATTGTGACCAATCTATAGCTCAGTTTGATGAACTGTCAACACTGTTGGAAATCTCTCATCAAGCATTATGATGGTTCTCTCTTCATTTTTGATGATTTGAAACTTCACGCAGAAGTCATTTTTCCAAGAAGGGTCACTTCGTCACCTTTCAAAATTGAATTTCTTCATAGGCAACACTTGTACTTTGGGACCACCTTCCCTTGGTGCTTTTCATCTCACGTGTTGATTTTCGTCAAGAGAAACCATCATTTTCTCAGGTTTCCATGGTCCCTACCAGGCCTATTCTGTGCGGCGGCCTCATTAAGTCACCCTTGTTCAAAGCATCCGCGATGAGTCACTTTTGCATCCATGGAGTCTATTTTGCATCCCATTGTATCATGTCACAGTGTTCCATCCATATTTTCATACCATTCATCCTGTGTTTCCCATTTTGTCCTTCAATCATACTGACCACCATCCCCTCTAGAGTCAAGTTAGTCACTTCCAGGTCAACCATGCATTTTATGATCTAACAAGGGAAATTTTTTGTTTGTCCCTCAATCCCATATTCTTCATTTTCCCTGGTGCCAATCCACTAGTCACATTACTATTTTCCTTCGTGGGTTAGTTGCGGATCCTCATTTCCTCACCTATGGCGGGCCCTATCTTGTTGACATCAACACATCTATTCGAGAAGAACAACCTAGAGGGTAGCGTATCTTGGTTCCAACTTCCACTCTTGTTCGGTGCCTCCGATCAAGCAAATGGAATCATCATTTCCCTTTCACTTAATTGTTTCATGCTCATGATTCATACACTTGATGGTCCAGTGATGCAGCAGATTGTACCAAGGATTCCCGGGTGTGTGTGAGATGTTTTAGACCTCATGAGGGGGTGGCCCTTTAGGTAATCCCCCACATGATCATATGACTTCATATTATGCTACAACCTTAGATGCATTTTTGAAATTTGATGGGTTCGGTTCCCACCACTTGTAGCATTCATAGCATGCACGTCTCCTTCAGATGATCCATTCAATTTTATAGAGCCCTTTCCTATTCAATAGGGTTTCTTTGGTTGTTCTATCCTCCCTCCCACCCATTTTTCGAGGAAAGGGTCATTATATATCATGTACTCAGATGTTATTGTATTCAGTCTTGGCTCATGTTTTTGCTAGGCGCATTATGTATATGGGATACATTGTATTATTTTCTGGCTCATTTATGTCAGCATGTCATGTACCATTCGGCATGTAATTTATTTCTCAGTTTCATTTTTCTGGGCGCATCATTATTTTTTGTACTGAGTTATCTCGGTGGGTATAGGTATGCCTCCCCCACCTCACTGAGATCAAGTACCACAACATAAAAGGAGACTTACATCATGTAGTTGGTCTTGCTCCCTCTGTCACTATCCTCTTTCGATTCATCTCCATCGGTCTCTCTCTCTCTCTCTCTCTCTCTCTTTGACTTCCCTTCGGTGTTTTGTGATTATGTCCTTACAACGTACTTCGGCCATATGTTTTTCTCTTAACACTCATATGTTGGGGGGCGATCTGTTATCACCAAAAATTGATCATCTAGCCATAATTTACTAGATGGATCGAAGTACACCATGTAGGACCAATTTTACGATAGTAAAATTGCTTTCACTATTAAAAATTATTTAATTAACCACATTTGTTAAGTTAGTTTTCATTAAATCCATGAAGAATAATTAAATAAACGACTATTTATCTAATTATTTTCTAGGAATAATTAATTAAACCAATGTTTAACTAATATTCCTAATCATATTTGACCCATTTATGAGAAATAAATAGATAAATCAATAATTATCTTATTTTTTTGAAGCAATAATTAATTAATCACTAATTAGTTATTATTCATTATTACTTGTCAAGTTTGACTAAATTCCCCATGAATACTTAAATAAATAATTATTTGTTTATTATTCCTTAACCATATTTCTTGATATGGTAAATAAATTGTTTATTTATTTATTATTTCTAAATAAAAGTATTTAACCAATTTAAATACTTTTTCCTCCAACCAAATATAATAAAATATTCCAAATGGTTAATTCTAGAATTTGGTTAATAATATTTTATTATTTCCCATTATTCGAGGATACTCTAATATTTTGCTATAAATTGGAGGGATTTACATTCATTCTTAACTTTCTATCATTTGCATTGTTGCACTCATAGTTGCAGCTATGATTATTATCATTTTCGCACACCATTTTTTTTCCATTTGAGTTCTCATTGAGCTCAAACATTTTTTTTGCTGGGTTTTACACATTATAAAGGAGAGAGACTCTAAAAAAACTGAAGACATTGAGGATAGCCAAGAACCCATCCCATTGAGGGGGACTAGTAACATTATTTGTTCCCTTCACAGGTGTCATCGAATAAAATATATTCTTTATATATCTGGTTTCCATTGGATTATTGGAGTTACTTGTGCTTATTTTCTTATTCCATTTTGTTGTCTAATTATTTATGTTGCATAGATCAGGACTTTGGCATGTTTTATTTCTATCATTTGCTGCAGGTCCACACTATTTAACAACCATTTTTACTATTAGGTTTGTTTGTCATCCACAATCTAAAGTAGTTTATTTTCGTACACCTTTGAGAAGAACACTACATAACAAAATAGAGAAACATAAGGTTGCAAGGAGAGAGCTCAAATCCTCCAAAAGGTAATGGAGGAAATGGTGAAAAACCTCCACCTCCACCTTTTTCTTCACCACCATCTTCACCCTCATCTTCTTCTACTTCAACCCCTTCACATACTCCTCCAATAACTCCGAAGTGACATGGTAAAACTCCTTTGTTAAATCTTGATCTAAAATTTGAATTTCCTATGTACAATGAGGAAGAAGACGTTGAGAAATTGGATAATTGGCTTCGTCAACTTGAAGTCCATTATAGGATTCAACAAATTTACGATGATTCCACTAAAATTCAACTTGCTTCTCTAAGATTGGAAAGTGCATGTCTCATTTGGTGGGAGGCCAAAACTCAAGAGGATCTCTAAGATTATTTCATCTTGGAATGATTTTGTAGTTTCATTAAGAAGACAATTTTGTCCATTAGCATACATGCAGAAAGAAATAATTGATTGGAAAAATTTTAGATAAGAAAAAGGAATGAGTATTCAAAGTTATAACCAAGAGTTTAGAAGAAGAGCTCTCATTTTGGGTGTAGATTTATCCTCTCAAGAAAATATCCTTAAATACATAGGAGGTTTACAAAGCTACTTGAGGGATACAATTCTTTTGTTTAACCCTACAAATCTAGATGAAGTATGTGTACATGCAACTCATTTAGAAGCAAGAGGGAAAAATATTCCTCAAGAGAGTAGTGAGAAACATTCAAGGGATCTCTCCGATATGAAGTCCCAACTAGACTTCACACCGTTTGGAGTAAGAGTCCCAACAGTGGGTGATAGTGTAATGCCTTTACCAGGTAGCACATAGAGATAAGTATGATAACTTTGGGTGAGAGCAAGTTTGTGACCCTACGAAGAGTCAAGTGTGATGCATGAAGGTTCTAACACATGGAAGGGAAAAGTAAGTGTGCCCCTTGGAATCTTGTAATAGTACACAACTTTAAAGGAACACACAAGCGAAATGACATCACAAGCTAAAATACAGAATAGTCCACAAGTTAAAGTGATTAGTTAATCCAAAAACACACATTCAACAAGATTTGTACAATGAATACAAAGTAGTTCATAAGCATATGCATAAGTTAAATACCATACATTGCCAATACAACAAAAGTAGTCCTACTATATTAACAACATATGCATGAAAGCGTGTTGGATCTAATTTTATTATCATAGGTGAAAGTTCCATCCATACATACACCATTGACGACCAGTATCCCCAATAGTTGAAAATTACAGTCAAGAATACTTGCTGCTCCAAAGAAGTATACTCGCTCTACACTATGGAGAAGCCAAGGCTCTTCACAATACTCCCAAGCCTTTTCTAAGCCTAATCCTACCCAAAACCTTGGCTCCCAAAATCTCTTTATATGAGTTATGAGGTTCTATTCATAACAAGAGGGGGGTGACTCTTCAACTCCCCCTTTGTGACTTTTGGACTACCCTAATGACTCTTCAAATTCTTCACTAAATGACACATTAGATGAAATGGTGACTTTTCATATTCCAATATTGACACTTTGAATTTCACTTACAATATAATTACAAATAATATTACAATTTCCACATGTACCCATATAAGACAAAATAGGGTATAGAAAACCTAACAAAAAAAACATCACTATGACTTCAACGCTTGGGGAAATTCCAACTCAAAAACCTCCAGTTGTTGTTTCTTGGTCACATATTAGTGCCAAGCTTGGTATTTTGTGATGATATCCTCAAATTGCTTGACGGTGTCTTTTAGGAAGTAGACTTTAGCCTCCATGGCATCTAGGTACACTGTCTTGGATCCCGTGTCCAAATCGTTCTAAAGCATGAGCAACATTGTCTTGACCTTGATGTGACCACTGATGTACTTTTGCATGTTGTGTGTGTGTTCAACTCCAAATATTCCATGGTGGCTTCCTGTCTTAGTTGCTCCGAGTATTGATTGATCTCCAACCAGACCTGGTTGTTGGGTTTAGCATCAATGTGGGAATTGATTGGTGGGATCCAGTGCTTTCTCACCATGACATCCAAACTACTGTACAACTACACTTATGAGGCCTCTATGTTGCCAATGAATGAGGCAGGTTGATCGAGGTTTTGAATAAAGATTTAGACATTTGCTTTGTCTAGCTCTACCTGTGGCTTCATCTTCTTCACTAAGTCAATTCGGGTCGCTTTATATCACATTGTCTACTCCTGTACATGGCGATGGCAGCTTGTATGTTTTTGAGAGTTAAAAAAAAAAACTCTTTCCTCCATTACTGCAGGCCATGTAAACATTTTTAACTCTTTCCTCCATTGTTGTAGGCCATGTAAACAAACCACTACCTTATGCACGGTGACAAATCCATCATAGAGCTTCCGCATGGTGTCTCTAAGTGATGATACTTCAACAAGTATCATTTTCCTCATCTCCCCCAATGTGAAAACTTCATTTTACACTGTTGTTTTGAGTTGTTCTGCCTCTTACCTGGCAGCCTGCAAGTTCTTTTCCAGTTTCTCATTCTCTGTCATCAGATATTTACAATTTGAGGTTTTTGCTCCTACATAGGCCAAGCTTGCTTTGACAATGGAAGTTGGATGCTTCCTAGTGTCTAACACTATCACCCTTTCTTTAATGAATGGAGGTGATGCGTGATCATCTAGAAAGTCCTTCCTCCATGCCTATGCAATCCTCTTCTATAACTCATCAAATGATAGATTGTACACATCCATGCCCAAATAATCATCAAGTAGAACAACATGTCCTTGCTCGCTCGGTACTTGATCTACTGCTGAAGGTGTTGGAGATTAAGGGATGACCAATGGTGCTCTAGGAATTAGGTCCACATCTTTATGTTGTGGCTCCTATTCCAACTCCATCATTTTCACTTTAATCAATTGCTCAATCTGCTGAGAAAGCTCCTAATCCCACATTTTCTCACCTTCCTCCTTTGCTACTAGTTTTTTCCAACTCTTCATCTTGTATCGACATTGCTTTTCCCATCATCCGACCTTCCCTTTGTTCTTCTTCCTAATTCTTCTTCTCTTCTCTTTCTGTCTTCCTCAACTCCTATTCTTTTCTCTCTTCCTCCACTCTTATCTATTGATTTGATGCTCATTCTTTGCTTCCACGGCCAAATTTTCCTTCTCGAGGATAAGATCTTCCTTCATTTTTCATCTTTCCTCTCCCTCTTGATTTTCAACAATCTTCCTCTTTCCCTTTTCCTGAACTGGATTAATGCCTTCCACTACTGTTGTGTTTATAGAATCCTTCCAAGTTCTTGTTGTACTGATCGAATCATTGATTTTGGAGGCATTGTAGCAATACCTCCAAGGGCCCTCCTCTATGCAATGAAACATCCCATTTATCCACGAAAAGTAAACTCTCGTATAATGGTCCTTGCAAATACTATGGGTATCATACAGATTAAAGCCCTTGGTTCTAAACTTGAATTTCACTATGTCCTTAGCCCCAACATCTACATCTTTAAAGCTCTTAATCTCTTATAATCTAATCCTCAAAAGAAAAGCGGGCCATGGTGCTTTCTTATTTCTATGCAATCCTACTGAAAACCTTGTAGTGAGGTGGTATGGTACTTCTTGCATGATCAGTTTGTTAGTGGAATACCTTGGTAACAGATAAGAAGGCTTCTCTCTACTAAACACTCTGATGAAGGTGCCAAGCATACCAATCTGCAATGTCTACTATCGCCTCCATTGATCCTCGGGACATGCAAGGTGGATCTTGCTCAAAGATAAGCTTACATAATGGGATGATAAAATGGTCGATTAGCCTTGCAATCACTCCTCGATAGATGCATTCAGAAGGAACATTGAAATAGATGTCCATGACAATATCTTGTGTTTTCCATGTCCATTTCATGCCAGGGAACTGCTGATGTGCACAGATTGCATCCAGTAAGTATGCATACATATAAATCATGGTTTGCTCATTCTTGGGCATTTTTGTATCCTTAGCTACATCAGAATTCAACGCTTGAGCCAACAGATCTAACCAGTTAAATGGCCTTCGATCATTCACCAAATCATCCAATAAGATTGCCCACCATTCATGGAAGGTTTCTGTGCTCTCTTGACCATATATTTTGCAGGAAAGATGATTGAGAACTGGTAAGCCTTCCTGAGGGACTTCATCTTGTAAACATGGGTGGGTGTCTATCTAAACTTCGATGGCTCTTTCACCCAATGCTTGAAAATTTCTCTTGTATTCACATAGCTATGGGTGGAATAGAAGAGTGAGTCCATGTGCTTCACCGGCTTGGGAAAATGATACATCTGTTGAAGGTCTTCTGCAATGAAGGTGGATAGATTCTTCCCACTGTCACTACTAAATGTCATAGTCTGTTCATCTATATGTGAGATAATCCAACTGATGATATTGGCACAAGGGAAGGCAGGATACCTGCATGCAACATTGTATAACCATGACTATTGGATACTAACATATACTTTTCGGCCTTCCAGATCTACCTCAAAGTCTTTTGCAAAGATGTCTTTGATCTGTTTCCATGTTAGTGTTGTTCCTTTGTCAATAAACAACGAAGTATCTACATAAACTGGTAGATCAACTGATATCTTCTCAATTTCTTCCCTAGTACTGCTCTCGATGGTTTTCTTTGATGAAACTCTCTTGGATTCCATGTTAATTGTGTCTGCTAGAGAGATGCTCAACAAATGTTGTACCTGTGGGACAAAATGACCCTCATGGAAAGAAAATGTCAGTTTAAAAGAAAAATAGATTCAAGATAAGTTCAAGCAGAAAGTTGAAATCTTGATGGGAAGGATTGTGCAGTTTTGACTGATGGGAGTGATTGACTAACCATGGGAACTACGCACTACGTAGTCCCAGTAGTCATTATGGAATATTGATGACTAGAACTCCACAATGTTTAGTTCAGTCTAGGCCAAGGCTAGGGAGAGACTACACATTATGCAGTTTTAGTGGCGAAGCTGGGAGATTGGCTCTTGGAACTGTGTAGTTGGAGCCAGCCTGGGCCATGATTTGTGCAATTTTAGAGGCTAATATGGGAGCTCTAGTATCCATATTGTGTAGTTCAAGCTTGCAAGGTGATATTCGAGAAACGGGAACCCAAATCTGCCCAAAGGAGTGTGAAAAACAAGCAGATATGAAAGATGGTTGGAAGTCGAGTACTAGATGCATGCATGTGAATCAAGTGCAACAATTGATTAAATTGAAGGAAAATGAAGCATGTGAGGAGAGTCACGACAATGATGATCGTTGGTGATAAAATGAGAAAATTTATACAACACTTGGGAAAGGATATATATAACTTGAAACAACACTTTTCCAAGTTAAAACAAGTTAAAATGCCAACAACCATGCAAAGTAACAAGTGAAAATTCACTCACACAAGCCAAACAACAAAAAGCGACAAAAAAGCAACAAAAGATGACAAAAGAAAAACACACTCGGAAAAGAAATGACGATCACACCAAAGTCTCCTTGATCTCCTTGGGAATTCTAGACCTCCAATATTGAGTGTGAATATGAGATCTAGTAGTGTTGATTAAGTAGATATGGTCAAATTAGGGTTTATCACGCACATGCCTAAAATCAAGGAAAAGCAACACTTGTCAAAAGTTTCTAAAAATAGGCAACTACCTCCTTAGGGATGCTAAAAAAAGATTCCTATTTTTTAGGGATGCTTTTTTTATTTTTTTGCTTTTTTTCTTTTTCTGGGGAAACTTTTCATGCACACTGTCGGGAAAGACAACGCAATTCTGGGAATTGGGTAAGTCTTCGGCTTAGTGCATTGCATAGTTTTTGAGCTCTGTGAGGGTTACGTAATTACTAGGCTTAGTGCTAGGCTTCCCCCTCATGACTACACATTTTCTGAGCTCAAGGCTAATTGGTAGTCAGGACTGTGCAATTCCCAACAACAAGGCTAGTTTCCCTAAAGAATTGTGCAATTTTTGGGGCAAGCCTAGAATTGTTATGGGACCAAGTGAGGGGGATTAGCTTGTGGGTTAAATAAACTAAGTAAGAAAACCCAAGCCAAACTGAAAGGATAAGTCTGAGTCTACGCATGACTACCTAGGACATTGTGAGATGAGTTGTTGTGGTTAAGAAGGAAGGCTCCAAAATCGAAGCATAGGCAAAATTTTGGAGGGTGGTTGTAGACGCTACAACATTAGCGACACATTGGTATAACTCCAACTCTCTATATGGACCTTGTATCATGCAAATTGAGTCTAAATCTTCTAGAAATATTGTTCATTTCTTCAATTATCATAACTTCTTCACTTAGCTTGAGTTAAAGATGTAGTCCCCACCATTCTCTTTATCAACAACACACATACCAAGCCAAGTAAAACAAATTTGTATCTATTGAGGATGAGGGGTATATAGATGCAAAATTAAAAGAGTCTATCAGAGTTTTAGTTTTATCTATGGTGTTTCTCCACTGCCAGTAAACCTGGACAGTACCCCGACGGAGTCACTTCAGGAAAACAAGCATTTCTCTATTGCTAACAAGCCTAGGTAGTACCCTGACGAAGTTACTTGATTCACCTCTCTACATAAGAAGCCTTTCTCTTATTTTTCCCTTTATTTCATTTTTCAATTTTATGTTTTATTTTTCAAATAACTATGCATAGGCACTTATTTGTTTTACGAGGCAAAAGAGGGATTCTGACTTATTGAGAGCATAAGAGGTTGTCCCTTCAGAGAAGGATATTTACATATACCTCTAACATACTTGTTAAGGTTTTCCCCCTTTCCTTCCTTACTAGACTTAGTCAACAAGGGTTAACCTAAAATAAAAGATCGATCATAGTAGGCGGTACTAGTTAAAAGTGAAAGCATCGTGATTTGACCATGAATCTCTTTGAAATGAATGTATTTTCCATCAGGGTATCATTGACTAGAAGAAATGAAAGATTCACATAAAGAGAGGGAAAAGGCAGATAACCAAATGTTGAAATCAATACAAGTTCCTCTTGAAGTTCACCTTGCTTGTCAAAGAAGACAAACACAGTTCCATGCGAAAACTAACCAACTGTTGCAAAAGAAAAGAAGCAAGATAAAACAAATCAAGAAACAAATAAGAAACACAAAATTTCTACTCCTACTCCTAACCTAAGCACAACATGGGCCAACTCACATAAAATGATACTTCTAATGCAACCATCGGCGACTTGGTTGGCCCATGTAGGTGAGAGCATGAGTGTCAAGAAATATATACAAGCAAACCAACATACAATAAATATAAGAAAATACAAGCCATAACGTTTAAATTTTGAATGCGTCTGCATAAAAGTAGCAACAAAAGGCACATGAAAGGCATTGTGTGGATTTATCATGGTGTCTTAGCACATAGAGAGTGGAAGACACATATTTACACACTTTCGAACTTGAAAAACGAGCAAACATGAAGAATGAAGAAAGCTTTCGTTTTGCAACAATGATTTCTATGTACAATTCCTCCATTGATCAAGTTATAGGATAATTTGATACAAATGGAGGATGCGAAAATGGTATGATAGATTGACTTTCAATTTGAGAAAGAGAGTGATTAGGAGCCTGGAGAGATTCAACATGTTATGATCCACAGTGGAACTGGCCTCAAGGCTACGAGAACCTCACATAACCATCAACTCGGGCTGAAGTGCCTCGACAGCTTGGGGAGGTTCCAATTCATCAGAAGATGGATCATCAAATACTAGTGGCTTAGAAAGATCAATAGTGGACAAATCAGAATCGTGATCGAATGAATGAATGACAATATCACGAAAACCACGATCAAAAAGTTTAAGATGATGAAAAAAGGAATCCTCATGATTTGATGAATCATAAAGAGGGAATGATGAAAACGAGAAATTTCACCCTCTGTGTTTCCGTAAAGGTAAGATGAGATATTGAGAGGATCTGGGAAGACATATTTTTCCTCTCCGCATTCAAATGAAAAACTGGCATTCCACATGTTCTGTGAATGATCAACAATAAAAGCATCTTAAAATTAATTTTCACAAGATGGAACATAAATTATAGACTCGTCGAACATGTCAAGATAAGGTGGGAGAGGTGCAGATAGAAGGAGGTCATCCTTCACTACAGATTCTTGTTCAGACTCCCACACATACTCATAAAAAATGATATTGCGGGTTGGCTTCTCAACACTAGCTCCATCCAGAACTTGATCCTCGTGAACATCATAAGAGAGATCTAAGACAGATGAACACAAGACACCACAATCCAAAGGATTAGAGGGACCGAAGGATGGAGAATGAGAAGATATCACTTTAGCATAATCGTCAGGGTTATAGTCCAAATCTGCACAGATATTCTGAGTAAGTGGGGTATGATGATATGGTGATGGATCAAAAAGTGAACTCACAACTTCTCCCACCTCGACCTGTAGAGCTAGAGTTGTTTGATGAGAAGGGGATGAAGGGTCACTTGGGACAACAACCTTGTCCATCTCATATTAATAATCTCTAACACTGAGGTATGATGGAAGAGGTTTTAAATATTCTAACTCATGTGTATTTTCATAAACATGAACAAGATATTGAAACATTTCATCCAAGAATTCCGAGCCAACTTCATCTTCAAGAAAATTAAAATAGTAATCAAGAAAATTATCATGAAAATATTGAAGAGATTCGTCAGGTGATTTTCACAATTTTAAAATTTTGTTATTAAGGTCTTTATGGTCATAAAGAATGAAAGCACAACATGATTCACCAAAAAACTACTTGAAAGAGTGTATAGCGGTTGCGGGCAATGTGTGACACCATTTCTTTGCACACCCTTCAAACGAGATTGCAAACAAACCACATGAAACATCCTCAGATTGGATGTCATGCCTGTCACAAAAGCCAAGAAAATCAATTGTGTTCTTGAGCAGGGTTATTCCACCCTCGTCATTGAAATTAATTCTAGACAAGTCAGTAAAAATGCTCTTCAACACTTTGAAATGTGCAGAATTAGAAAAACATGCCATGGTTATGATTTGGGAAGAATTCATGAAATGTTGGCAAAAATTCAAAACAAACTTCAAGGGCTCAGCTTGTCATGTGGCCCTCCTTCTAGCTCATAAATGTTGACGGTGTTGGACCTACCAAAATTAAGGGGATCTCCTCGATATGAAGTCCCAACTAGACCTCACACTGTTTGGAGTAGAAGTCCCAATAGTGGGTGATAGTTTTATTCCTTGACTATGGTAGCATGCAAAGATAAGTATGATAAATTTGGGTGAGAGAAAGTGTGTGACCATGTTGAGAGTCAAGTGCGATGCATGAATGTTCTAACACATGGAGAGGAAAAGAGAGAGCACCCCTTGGAAGCATGTAATAGTACGTAGCTTGAAAGGAAAACATGAGCGAAATGACATCACAAGCTAAAATGCAAAATAGTCCACAAGTTAAAGTGATGAGTTAATCCAACAACAAGCATTCAACAAGATTCATCCAAATGCATACAAAGTAGTTCATAAGCATATGCACAAGTTAAATAACATACATAGCCAATACAAAAAGAGTAGTCCTACTATGTTAACAACATATGCATGAAAGTGTTTGGCTTTGATTTTATTATTATAAGTGAAAGTTCCATCCATACATACACCATTGATGACCACTAGCCCCAATAGTGGAACATTACAATCAAGAACAACTGATCCTCCAAAGAAGTATACTCGCTCCATGCTATGGAGGAGCCAAGGCTCTTCACAATACTCCCAAGATTTTTCTAAGCCTAAGCCTAGCCAACATATTGGTTCCCAGAAGCCCGTTACATGAGTTATGAGGTTATATTTATAACAAGAGGGGGGTGACTCTTCAACTCCGCCTTTGTGACCTTTAGACTACCCTCATTACTCTTCAACTTTTTCAGTAAATGACACATTACATTACATGGTGACTTTTCATATTCCAATATTTACACTTGGAATTTCACTTACAATATAGTTATAAATAATATTACATTTTCCACATGTACCCATATAATATAAAATATGATAAAGAAAACCTAACAAGAGAAAACATTGATTCTGAAGCTTGGGGAAAGTCCAGATCAACAACGTCCAATCTCAATTTCTAGGTCACATATTGGTGCCAAGCTTGGTACTGTGTGATGGTATCCCCAAAATACTTTATAGTATCTTTCTGGAAGCGAAATCTAGTCTCCATGGCATATGGATACACTTTCTTGGATCCTATGTCCAACTCATTTAGAGCATGAGCAACATTGTCTTGACCTTGACCAGACCAACAATGTACTTCTAGATATTGTGTGTGTTCAGATCTAAGTCTTCCTTAGTGGCTTCCCTTCTTAGCTACCCCACGTACTGATCGATCTCCAGCCAGACCCAATTCTTGGGTTTAACATCAATGAGGGAACTAATTCATGGGATCCAATTCTTTCTCACCATGACATCGAAACTACTATACAACCACGCATATGAGGCCTGTGTACTACCAATGAATGAGGTGATTTGCTCATTGTTTTGACTAAACATTCAGACCTTCACTTTCTCCAGCTCTGCCTGTGGCTTCATATTCTTCACTAAGTCAAGTGGGGCCACTTTGTATCGCATTGTCCACTCTTGTACATGGGTGATGGTAGCATGTGTGTTTTTTAGAGTTTTATAAAACACTTTGCTCCACTATTGTAGTTCATGTAAATGGACCAATGCATTATGCACAATGAAAAATTCATCATAGAGCTTCTGCATGGTGTCTCCAAGTGATGATACTTTAGCAAGTATCAATTTCCTCATCACCCCTAATGCAAAAACTGCATTCTGTGTTGTTTCTCGAAGTTGTTCTACCTCTTGCCTGGCAGCCTGGAAGTTCTTTGCTAGTTTCTCATTCTCAGTCATAAGATAATTAACATTTGAGCTTATTTCTCCTACATAGGCCAAGTTAGCTTTGACAATGGTAGTTGGATGCTTCTTGGTGTCCAACACTATGACCCTTTCCTTCAAGAATGCAGGTGATCAATGATCATCCGGAAAGTATTTCCTCTGTGCCTATACAACCCACTTTTTGAACTCATCAAATGATAGATTGTACACATCCATGACTGGATCATCATCAAGGAGAAAAACATCTCCTTGATTTCTCATGACTGGATCTACTACTAGAGGTGGTGGAGATTGAGGGATGATCTGTGGTGCTCTAGACATTAGGTTCACATCTTCATGTTGCGTCTCCTATTCCAACTCCATGTCTTTCACTTCAATCAATCTCTCAATCTACTAAGAAAGCTCTTGATCCTGCATCTTCTCACCTTCCTCTTCTACTATTAGTTGTTACAACTCTTCAACCTGTATCGATGTTGTTTCCTTTTTCATCGCACCTTGCCTTTATTCTTCTTCCTTCTTTTTCTTATCTTATCATTCTCTCCTCCTCAACTCTTGTTCTTCCTTCAACTTCTTCTCCATCTCCTGCAGCTTCAATTTTGCTTCTTGTAGCCTCTTCTTTTTTCTCTTCCTCTGCTCTGCTCTCTTGATCTGTTGCTCCCTCTTTGCTTATGCTGCTGAGGTTTCCTTCTCGAGGATAAGATCTGCCTTCATTTTGAAACTTTTCTCTACTTCTTGATTGTCAACAATCTTCCTCTTTCCCTTGTACTACTTTGGATTTTTTCCTTTTTCTATTGTTGTTGTTGCTTCCAAAGCTGCTTTTGTCTTTAGATAAGCCTTCCAAGTTATTTCTATACTGATCGATTCATTGAATCTAGAGGAATTGTAGCATTACCTCCAAGTTTCCTCCTTTGGGAAATGAAATGTTGCATTGATCCATCAAAAGTAAACTCTCATACAATGGTCCTTGCAAATACTGTGGGGATCATATGTATTAAATTCCTTGGTACCGAATATGAATTTCATTATGTCCTTAGCCTCAAAATCTACATCTTTCAAGCTCTTAATATCATATAATCTGATCCACAATGGAAGAGAGGGCCATGGTGATTTCTTGTTCCTATGCACTATTGCTGACAACCCTGTCATGAGGTGGTATGATACTTCTTCTATGATTAGTCCATCAGTGGCATGCCTTGGTAACACATGCAGATGCTTCTCTTCACCAAACACTCTGTTGAAGGTGCTAGCCAGTGAGACATACCGTTCTGCAATGTCTACTATCACCTCAATTTCTTCTTGGGACATGCAAGGTGGATCTTTCTCAAAGATAAGATTATATAACGGGATGATAAAATGGTCAGTTATCCTTGCCACACTCCTCGATAGCTGCATTCGGAAAGCAACTTGCAATAGATGTTCATGACAATGTCTTGTGTTCTCCATGTCCATTTAATGCTAGGGAACTATTGATGTGCACAACTTTCATCCAATAAGTATACAAACATATAAAAACCTTTCTTGCTCATTCTTGGCCAGATTCCTAGCCTTAGCTACATGGGACTTCAATTGTTGAGCCAACATATCCGACTAGTTAAATGGCCTCCCATCATTCACTAACTAGTACAGTAAGACTGCCCACCATTAAGGGAAGGTTTTTGTGCTCTCTTGACCATATATTTTGTAAGAAAGGATGACTAAGCAGTGGGAAGCCTTCCTGAGGGACTTCGTCTTGTAAACATGGGTGGGTGTCTGTCTAAAATTCATTGGCTCTTCCACCCAACGCTTGACAATGTCTCTTGTGTTCACATAGAAATGGGTGCCCTAGAAGAGTGAGTCCATGCACTTCACCTCCTTGGGAAAATTATACATCTACTAAAATTCTTTTGCCCTGATGGTGGCAAGATTATTCCTGCTGGCACTACTCAAAGTCATAGTCTATTAATATGTATGTGAGACAATCTAGTTAATGATGTCCACACATGGGAAAGTGGGATACCTGCATGAAACCTTGTATAACCCTAATTGTTGGATACTAACATATACCTGCCGGTCTTCCACATCTTCCTCAAAGTATTTTCCAAATATATCTTTGATCTGTTGTCATGTTAATGTTGTTCCCTTCTCAATATGTTAATGTTAATGTTAACGCTAATTTTAATGTTCCTGTCATGTTAATGTTAATGTTGTTCCATGTTAACTATGACTACTAGAGAGATGATTAACAATTGTTGTGCCTGTGGGACATAGAGGACACTCATGGCACACAAATGTCAGTTTAAAAGCAAAACAACTTCAAGACAAGTTCAAGTAGCAAGCCAGGATATTGATGGGAAGGATTGCATAGTTTTGATTGACAGGGGTGACTAATTGACTATGGGAGCTGCACACTACACAGTCCCAACAATTAGTGTGGAACCTTGATGATTGAAATTGTAGAATTCATAGTTTAGTTTGGGCCAAGGTGAGGGAGATATTACACATTGCGTAGTCTCAGTGGCCAAGATAGGAGACTGGCTATTGGAACTATGTAGTGCATAATTGGAGCTAGCCTAGGCCATTCTCTACACAATTCCAGAGGCTAAGTTGGGAGCTTGAGTCTTGAGATTGCATCGTATAATCTTACAATGTGAGATCTGGACAAGTGGAACCTAGATCTACCCAAAGGAGTGTGAAAAACATGAAGATTTGAGAGATGGTTTGAAGATGAGTGAAGATATGACTAAATGTAGATACATGCATGTGAATTAAGTGCAACAATTAATTAAACAGAAGGAAAAAAAAATCATGTTAGGATAGTTGCCGCAATGGTGACTGTTGGTGCAAAAAAATGAAAACTCATGCGACACTTGGGAAAGGAAATCTATAACTTGAAACAAAACTTCTATAAGTTAAAACAAGTTAAAATGCTAGTAAACATGCATAGAAACAAGTGAAACAACACTCACAGAAGCAAAACAACAAAAAGTGACAGAAAAAGCGATGATGATCGCACCAAAGGCTCCTTGATCTCCTCAGGAATGATAGATCTCCAAGAACAAGTGTGAAAATGAGCTCTAACAGCATCGATTAAATAGATTTGGTCAAATTAGTGTTTATGATGCACATGCCTAAAATCAAGGAACAAGCGACACTTGTCAAAAGTTTCTAAAAATAGTGCAAGTGCCTCCTTCAAGATTCTAAAAATAGATCCCTATTTTTTAGGGATGTTTTTTTCTTTTTTTGCTTTTTTCTTTTTCCGAGGAAACTTTCCATGCACACTGCCAGGAAAGAGAACACAATTCTGAGAATTGTGAAACTTTTTGGCTCAGTGCACTACGTAGTTTCCAAGCTTAGTGAGGGTTGTGCAATTTCTAGGCTTAGTGTTGGGCTTCCCCCTCATGACTGTGCAATTTCCAAGCTCAAGGCTCACTAGCAATCAGGACTACGTAATTTCCAATAGCAAGGTTAGTTGCCCTCAAGAATTGTGCAGTTTCTAGGGCAAACCCAAAACTAGCCAGGGGGATCAACTTGTGGGTTAAAAATTCAATTAAGTAAGAAAACACAAGCCAAAATGAAAATATAAGTCTCATTCAAAGCACAAATACCTGGGACAGTGCGAGATGAGCTGTTGTGCGTAAGAAGGAAGGCTCCAAAATTGAGGCATCGATAAAATTTTGGAGGGTGGTTGTAGCCACTACAACACAAGGATAAAAAAAGTTCTTCAATCAAGAAAGAGCGAGAAAAAATCACATGTAAACACCGTTCAAAACAAGGCCATGGTGAATACTATTTTTCGAAACTTCATCATGAGTTGAGACCCAAAAGTTTTAACAAGAAGGAGAAAGAAAAGATTATTGCAACAACTCAACAAGATCTAGGATCTGATTTCGGAGATGAGATCAAAATCACAACCATGGGATTGAAAGGTAAAGATTATATTGTAAGTACTAGTTCTTCTAGCAAGCCCATTGAAACTCAAAATGAAAAAGAAAGAATTGAGCTTTTCCATATTAGGGTCATAACAAAACATAACAAAGTAGATGCTTTGTTTGATAGTGCATCCCAAGGCATCCTTATTTCAGAGGACATTGTCAAGAAACTAAATTTGGAAACCATTCCTCATCCTAAACCTTATCTTTTGGGTTGGGTATGTGAAAATGCTAAATTTCAAGTGACAAGAAAATGCATACTTAAGTTCGCCATCACTGCAAATTTTATTGATGAGGTAGAACTTGATGTAGTACCAATTTATATATGCGAGATTGTTTTGGGAAGCCCATACTTATATGATAGGAAAGCCATATTTCATCGCCATCAGAACACATATCATTTGTTTAAATATGGGATTGAGTATATTGTTAGAGCACATTGCAAGAAGTTGAATTTGCCTCTTGTGAATGCTGAATGATAAGATGTTTTAGGAGTCTGGTATGTTTCCTCCTAAAAGAGGAAAACAACATAAAGATCAATTGTAGTAGGATGCATCACTTTTGAACATTAGTATGAACAAGATGCTAGTGTTAGAGAATTTAGGGATCAAGAAGAAGATGAAAAATCTACGACAAAGGCGTCGTTAGTTCTAGTAAATCTCCTTGTGGGTCTCCTAATGTTTTGGAATTGAAGAACGATGGTACATGACGATGGTAATCATGGTGTGTGGATTTTGGAGCTTCATACAAAATCATGGTAAAGAATCATTATCCTCTTCCTCGCATTGATGTTTTGTTAAATCAATTGAAGGATGTTGTCTATTTCACTAAGTTGAACTTACAATGTGGGTACCATCAAATAAGACATATTGAAGGTGATACATGGAAAACCACTTTCAAGACAAAGTTAGCTTCATTGCATGCTTTGACAAGGGGAAAACATGTCTCTCAATGGGGAGGCAAGCAACATAAAGCCTTCAATGCATTGAAAGGTAAAATCAGTACAACGTCAATTTTTGCGTTAGACCTTAATCAACAATTACAAATTCAGTTGAACATTTGGTGAAGAGTTAAGCCAAGTACAAGGCTAGACATGATAAGCATCGTATTGACCACAATTTTAGATTGGAGATGAAGTAAGGCTTTGCATCAATAAAGAAGAGCTTCAAAGCAAAGATAACTTGAGATTATATGAGCTTCCTTTGGCTTCTGATCAAGGAGAGAATGTTTAGATTCCTTCATTAGAATGTTTCTCTCCTGAATATCTTGAAGAATTGCAACAAGATACTATCCTTGATAGGATAACAAGAACTTCAAAATGAGGGAGCGTGGAGTACCTTCGTGTGGGACTCAAAGGTACAATTTCAAGCAAGACCAAATGGATTGAGATTGGAAGGGTGAGGGAATTGTACCCTCATCTATCTGTTGAATGAAAATAGTATTTTGGAGGTTTTTGAGTCGATTTAATCACTTTTAATGTGACTGAATCGCCACCATTAATTGTCAACCCAGGGTAGGTCTGTTTATTTCAAAGGAGTATGCACTATCTGTGCCAATACACTTCACCCAAGAGAAAAAATAAAAGACAAAACAAATGTTGCTGAATTTAATTGTAGAAAGTAATACTCATGCATAAATCAAAAACATTCTACATAAATGAAACCACACTTCATGTTGCCAAGGAAAAGGCGGCCATGCACCACACCACTAACTAATCCGACTCGTTTAATATTATGTTCAAATCAATCCTATGTGATAACATAGCAAAAATCTGGAGATAGAAATAAACGCATTCTGCAAATTACACAGAAACAAAAATAACTTCACACTTACTGAAAGGAACAATAATTAATAGACCACTATGCTATTGTTGCTACTACAATCCCTGCTAAACAGGAGGTCCCTTCCTCCCTAGCAGGGCGCGGGGATGAAATGCAAATTACTAATGTCTCAACACCATGTCTGTAAAAACATCAGTAATGTTATTCTTTGTATTAAAATGGTTATGAATTAGAGAAGAAAAATGATGATATTGTCCCCCTGTATACATGGAACTAAGTCCCCTTTATAAGATTTACATGTCCAAAATAAGAAACAGATCAGTCATGAGAATCTCACGATTCTCATGCTAATCAATATTGAGAGAAAATGGAAATCGTTACAATAGGTTCTAAATACAAGGCATATTGTTGTTACATCATTTCTCAAAATAACAACTACCTTGACTCCTTAGCTTCCCATATATAATACAATATTTACGACACTTTTCATGTGGAATAGTACCCATGGTTCTAAACAGTTGAGTCAACATCCCACGGTGTAACAACAATTTGAGGTGTAACAACAATGCTTGAGGTGTAACAACAATTTGGGGTGTAACAACAATGGTTTGAAACAACAAGTACTCAAAACCCCTTTGTGAATTATCACACTGTTGTTCATCCTTTCGCTGTGGACTTTGGAGCATCACCTGAAAGAAATAGAGCCAGAGAACTTTTTCCATATTTTCCTCGGTTAGCCATCAAAAAGGTATCACCTCATTCATATTTAATAAAAATGGAAAAATAATATGTCATAATAAAATGGATTCTTATAACCAGGAAAAACGTAATTATGATAAAAAGTCGACAGGTTCAGAGGTGAAATGGTCAAGGATGGGGGAAAAAGGTGTCCAAAACATGCACCAAACCTACACCCAACATCTCCCCCAAGCCGAAGAAATTGCATGTCCTCATGCAAAATACTTCAGAGCTCGCTGCTTACTTCATATGCAGTTCTGTCACATTATAGGCATTAGCAATGTCCTCCTCAGCAAACTTGTAGCCTTGAGTGGCCATCAGCTGATGTGGCCAAGATTCCTCCCCATAATCACATAGTTGATACTAAGGCTAGTACTCCTCCACTAGAAGCCAAATCAAAGGATACTTAAACTTGAGTCCTATCCAAAAGGCGCCCAATAGATCCACAATCTGGGCATACTCTGGGACCCGTACAATAGCAACCATGAAATTTTGTAAACCAAACAGGTCACTCTCCTGTAGTCCTACACTACTAACCTCTATGCGTTTATGGCACACTATTAGTGCATGACTCTTCATCTGCACAAAAAGGTTGAGGCAGTGCTTCACAATTATTCTCCTGTAGATGGTTGCATGTTCCTTGACATCCAGAGCACTAAAAAATTTCTTTAAAAGTCATCTTAATTTTGTGACCATCCCAGTTTAGCCCGGATCATTAATGTTTCCTTCTCTTCATTCACGTTCGTTAACTTCATGGCCATGTGCCATTCTATCTAATTTTTCATAAAAGAAATAAAGGCGTGCAACTGCAGGTATCCCATGTAAGAAACAACACACGCAACCATGTGCGTACTAGCATGCTAAAAATTATATTATGGAGGAAAAGCTTGACAATAAAGCTTTGATAATGGAAATCACAGGCACGAAAAATTTCCAAAAAGGTTCAGGTAGAATTACCCAAATACAGTCTATTTTCATAGATTGCCTTCAACTGAAACGAGAAAAATCGTTCCCACACAAAAACTAGGTAGGATAGAGATGGTATTCTACACCTTAATAGATTTAGAGCGAGTTCATGCAACTTGTGTTTAGCATTTGCTAAATCCCGAACCTTCTCCTGCAATAGCTACAACTTCTCTTCCTTCTTCTTCATAGCTACCTCTTTTCCCCATCTTTCCCATTTTTCTGTCAATTCCTTCTCAGCCTATTTCTCCTTGAGCGAGTTTACTACTTTATGGTGTGCCACCAGCGAGATCACTCCTTCCTGCAACAAGAGTGCCTGCTTGTTTCCAATTATGCAACTCTGATATCAATACAATTTTCTTCGAATACCATCTTGATTCTGGACCCTGTGTTCCTTCACATGCAATATCACTTGGGGGTGTAACATCATCCCGAGGATCGAGCTACTCCATTTTGGCTGTTGGTTCTTGTGTAACAACAATGTCATTAATGAGTTCTTGTGTAGCAACCTATTCTTTTTGTCCCTGGGTGGCTTTTTCCTCTACTACTAGTTCTTGTGTAACAACAGTGTCATCGACAGGTTCTTTTTTATTAGCTCCCAGGTTGCTACGCATGGGATCCTCCATTTTAGCTATCAGTTCTTGTGTACCAACAACGTCATTAATGGGTTCATGCGTAACAACTTCCCATGGTTCAGTCTAACTTTCCACTGAGATGGTGCTCACAAAACAAAATTTGTATCTGGTGACTCCTAGGTTTATGGTGCATGCCGCACACATAAGACCTTGTGCAGAATCCGCCCTCATTTTGTCCACTGCTTTTGCCAGGGTATCCAGGCCTAGGACCCTTGCTTCTACTCTACCTTTTGATTTTTGCCTTAATTTTTCATTTTCTTCTTCTAATTTTTTTATTTTAAGCAGCAAAAACTGAGTCTCGTCCTTCCTTGGCAGAGGGTCTTCTTCCGGATAGGGTTGTTCCCCTTCTTTCTGCTCCCCTTTTTCCTTTCTCAGTTCTTTACTGGATGAAGGTGAAGATTCCGGTCATGAACTGACTTTTACCCTTTTCTTCGGTATCCTGCCGCCTATCGACTTCTTCAATAATATTTTCTCGATCCTACCCTCCAAAGATTGGCCTCATTCTCCAGCCTCCCTTACTTCCTTTGGAGTGCTAGGGATTTTAGTTCGCCTCTTGTGGGAGGTCCTTGCCTTTCTACTCATGAATTCTTCCCAGTTACTTCCTTGTCATTCCAATGCATCCAATACGATCAATTTAATAAGACCATGATTGGTGACACAAGTTTCTGGATGTGTAGCAGTTTTTACAGCCGCAGATATGTGTCTGATGTTTCCTAACAAGAAATATTGAAGGTTAACCAGCTATCTGTGCTGCAAGTGGTTTAGCAGTGAAAAGTGGTAGTTAAACACGATCATTTCCCTTCCTTTGTAGGTAATGTACTTGATAATGTACAGGGCAACATCTCCCCATGGCAAAGGGAGTGACGATTTGTCAATTCCCCTACCCTTATTATCCAATTGTTCATCTCCTTAAAGGAATTATGCCTTAAGAGAGGGGTCATTTCTTTTTGTACCAAACCACAAGCTCCCCACAGTCTGTAGTGATGTCACATGGGCAATCACTTCTTCTATCACTTCTAGCTTTAACCCTCGAACTTTCATCTGGTTCCTATGCAGGTTCTTAGAAAATTCCATGGCCACCAAATCCTCTAATCCCTTGAACCATTCGAAAAATTCAAACCAACCTGCTTCCTTAAAGACTTGACATGCCTCAGGGAAATTATTCAATGCTTTAGTCGAATTGGGCTCTTGTTGGATTGTTGATCCTCCCATCTCTATCCCAACACTCTGTATTCTACTCTTTCTAAGAGAATTTTGGAATGAAGGTATAATCCTACCTTGAGGTTGATGTTAGGGCAGTGAAATAGGAAATAAAATGAGGATTTCAGGTTATATAGGATCGTACTACACACGGTATGGTTTCATTATTGGTTTGGATCATGGAGATCTGGCGTTAAATGCGTTTTAATTCTTAACATGATGGAAATAAAGGGATAAGATGATAAAGTTTTAATAATGATTACTGGCTTTAAACTGAGATCATATATTATGAAATGATTTGTCCTCTCCCCTAAATTTAAGGTGACATCCATCATTGGCCATCTAAAGAGATAGGTGTAGGTTTTAACCCCGTACAGAAATTACTTGCATACAAATTCTAAAGCACGGAAAATAAACAATGCGAGAGCATAACACATAAAACACATATACACAGAGATTTTCCCCTGGATCCCAAAATCGGACTACTAACTTGATTTTTCATTATGTTCCTTTCAGTGTTACAATACATATTTATACATGCCGAAGCATCCAATACCATGGGCAGAAAACCATCGTGTCCAAAACCATGGACTGAAAACCATTGCGTCCAAAACCATGTGTGAAAATCATGCACAAAAACATAGGTAGGTCTACCCAACCTAACAGAGTGGGATTACTTGCACCCCTCAAACCCCCTGTGACTCCCCCTACTACGCAACCAGTGCAATGAAGGGGGGGCTCCGCCCCCCTTCTAACCCCCCAGTTAACTACATGGGCTAGTCATGTAAGGAATATAACACAACCCAACATTCTCCCACTTGTTGTTTTCTTTCCATAGGGGGCCACAAGAGAGCTTAGTCATTTATCTAGCCCTACAATGCCCATTGTTTCTCTACACCAAGAGAACTTATCAAAGCTCACAGATTTTTTCAATGCATCTGAGTATTCTTCAAAGTGTCCACCATTACCAGCAACACCTTTTTGCCTTCTATCGTATCCCTCACAATGTCATACTGAACATCAATGTGCTTTGTCTTTGAATGATATGCAGGGTTATTTGTCAAGAAAATTGCACTTTGGCTGTCACATTCTATCCTTATAGCTCCCTGTACTAACCCCATACTTGAACACAATCTCTGCAACCAAACTGCTTCTTTGCTTGCATGAGTGGCTACCATGTATTCTGCCTTTGTAGTTGATAGTGCCACTAAAAATTATTTCTTACTCATCCAATTGACTGCACCTCCAAATAGGTTAAACACATACCCACTTGTAGGTATTCTCTTATCTATATCTCCAATCCAGTCTGCATCAACAAAGCCACGAATATCCAACACTCTGTCCAATCCTGGTCTTCCTTGGTAGCACAAACCATAATCACTAGTGCCATGCAAATACCTGAAAACCTGCTTCACTGTTGTGCAGTGCTCCTTCCCTAGTTTTGACATAAACCTGCTCAATACTCCCACTGCATGTGCAATCTCTTGTCTAGTACAGACCATTGCATACATCAGGCTACTGACTACACTTGCATATGGAACACGGAACATTTCCTCTTCCTCTTCTTGTGTCTTGGGAGACTATTTAGCAGATAACTTCACACCTACAGGAATAGGAACCTTCACCAGTTTACTATCCTGCATATTAAACCTCTGCAGTATTGTCTCAACATACTTTCTCTGGTTTAACCAGAGCTTCCTCTTTGCCCGATCTCTTTTAATTTCAATGCCCAAAATATAGTTTGCAGCACCAGATTTTTCATGTTGGATTTGGAGACAATTGGGTCTTCATATTCCTAGATAATTTCTTTTCATTTCCAACTAGCAACATATCATCCACATACAAGACCAGATAAATAACACGGTCACCAATTAATTTAAAATACACACAGTGATCTGCTTTGCTTCTAGTGAACCCAAGTCCCCGTATAAATGTATCAAATTTCTGATACCACATCCTTAGTGACTGCTTTAGTCCATACATAGACTTATTTAACTTGCATACCAGTTCTTTCATACCCTTCACTGTAAAACATTCAGGTTGCTTCATGTAGATCTCCTCTTCTAGATCCCCATGACAAATTGTTTTCTTCACATCCATCTGTTCTACCTCAAAATCAAAAGCAGCAGCAACAGATAAAAGTAATCTAATAGAAGTTACCTTGGCAACAGGAGAATAAATATCACCAAAATCAATTCCCGGCACCTGGGAATAACCTTTTGCTACCAACCGAGCTTTGTATTTCTCCACCTTCCCTTCTACATTTGTCTTCTTCTTGAACACCCATTTGCTGCCAATGAGTTTCCTTCCAGCTGGCAACTCCACCAGAGCCCAAGCCTCATTTTTTTGCAAAGATGCCATTTCATCAACCATGGCCTCTTTCCAGAGTTTTCCATCCTCTGAATCAACTGCTTCATTCACAGTTCTGGGATCATCATCAGTAACAGACAAAGCAAAATTTGAACAGAAAGCAGATGGACTATAC